>JAAGNO010003136.1:12243-26598 GCA_033439905.1 Ceryle rudis | reverse complement strand
ACAGTCCACCCATCAAATCCATATCTCTCCAACTTGGTGAGTAGGATGTTGTGGGGGACCGTGTCAAAGGCCTTGCAAAAGTCCAGATAGATCACATCCATAGATCATCCCTTGTCCACTGATGCAGTCACTATAGGGGACCCTTCACCAGGCATAAGATTTAAAAGTCTCACCACTGATTAACTTCTTCAGCTCCAAACAGCACCCCAGAGGTAGTCTCCTCCCTTTGACTAAATTCATCTCTGGGGGTGGCAGAAATGAGCTGACAGTGCATTAGAGCCTACAAAATCCCATTCATCAAGTAAGATGAAGTAACTGTTGGTCCTTGACTTACTGTTCACATTCCTGCTGCTGTACAGCGCAGAAACAGAGCACTATGCCTACTGGGGGGAGAAATTTGGTAGGAGATAGGAAGAAGGAGAGCAGGTATGACCAGAGAGGTCAGGAAGTGCCCTCTCTACTGCTGGAGCCTCAGACCCATGTCTATATATGAATAGCCCCATCAGGTCAGCTGCAGGCTCCATCTTTCCCAGGCTCCTGTTTCTGGCAATGGTCATCATGCACATGACCCTCATCACCCTCCATCTCCTTGTCTAGAGCCTCCCTGCAAGGTGCTGTGTTCCTTTGAGGTAAGGACCAGAACAAAGGTAGGTAGCAACTGAGGGTTGCTATCCAGGTGAGAGAAATTTATTCCTGCTGCATTTATGGATCAATGGAGAAAGAGTTTAGGGGGGAGAGAAGGGCTGATGATAACACAGTATGCAGTTTAAACCAGATTGTTTGTCATGATTTAGAAGGCTCTGTAAACCATATTATTAATACCTAAACAAGGACCTTTTTTTTTTCCTTCTTTTTTTTCCCCTCCTGTCTTCCTGTTACAGGATTGCAAAACTCATTTGCAAACAGGCTTATTTCTTTCCTGTTACTAATAGCAGTGAAGTGATTTATTTGCACATTGGGGGAAGAAGTGTGTCTGAGAGGAAAACCCATCCATCCTTTCTTCCACCTGTATCCCAACTTACTGTCTTTTCTTCATCCTTCCCTCAGGGCTCAGACACATGATGTAGTTACTGCCATTTCTGGAGCTGCCATGGTAACTTAATAGCATGTCCAGGCACAAGAAGAGCCCAGCTTTGGATTGTTCACAGCAAAGGGTCCCCCTTTTTTGTTTCAGGAGCTGGGAAAGGCTGAGATCCTGAGTTAAGAACATTGCCTGCCCACAGGCAGTGAGGTTTGGTCTGAAATTCACTACTCTGGTAAGAATTTGTGCTGCAGGTTTTCACCTGGAATTCATTTTAATGATTACATCATGCAAGCTCTGTCAAAACTGAGTTTATAAAGGAAACACTGGCTTCACTTTAGTGGGAGCAAAGAGATGGCAATATCAGTGCCTGTGGTTATTTAAGCTTGTTTGGGCTAGTTTGGTATCAGAAATCTGAAAGTCTTCCTCGGGGGCCAAAACACAGCCTCAGGCTGAAGCGTGGTGGCAGGGCTGTGGGTAGTGCCTGTCCCCATGATACAGCTACTGGAGCGGGAGGTGCAGACCATGGCTGAACAAGCCCTGCGAAGTCAGTAGCCTTGCCCAAATGCTTTTCTGCACAAGCAGTTTACAAACCAGTGAAGAAGAGCTCACCACTAGAGCCACATCCATGCTACAGGAGAAAGGTCAGCCTTAACTGAAAAGGAGTTTTGGAAGTGAAACAAGCGGTCAGGGAAGGGCTTTGTCAGGCTGGAATACAAGAAGTTAACAGCAAACACTGCACCTGATTTTGGTGGGAGGATTTTCTGTGTGAGGTTGGCAAGGGTATGTTAATGAGTATCATTAGACTTGGTAACAATGCACTTCCATGTAGGGTTGCCTAACTCTCTTGCTGTGCTTTCAAGCTGAACATATGTTTTCAATTATTAACATGATTAATGGGAATGAGGTGACTTGAATCCCAATGAGCTCTATCTTGCCATCACACACAAACCCCACAATATGGGAATATTTATGCAGTGTGGAAATGCATTGTTTTCTTCACCAAGAGGGGCCTTAGGAGAACCAGGTGCCTAACTCTTAAGAAGTTTAGAGGTCCATAATTAGAGCCACTTGCTGTATTAAGTCCATGGGCTCCTGCACCTACAGGAGCACAGGGCGTGGAAGCTGCTGTGCAGGAGCTAGCTCATATTGTGCTGTCCCAGCCTAGCATGGGTTTTGGTCAGGAGTCTGAGAAGTGCTGGGAAGAATGAAACCACTTTATTCCCATTGTCATCCAGAACAACCTCCAAGATGCATAAATCTGTGATTCAGCTGAGACTCTCCCCCTATTTTGTGTGGACTCTAAATCTCCCTTTCCCTTTGTGGTGGGCAAATTTTGCTAAGGTGTGCATGCCCTATGTCTTTGGAAAGTGAATAAGGTTGAGGATTTGGAACAAGAAAAACAGACTTGGAAATTCTTTTAATGTTTAGTTCGCCTTCAGCTGCCGGACCCAGAAATCATCATTATTCTTGGACCCTTTTCACCCCATCAGTTAAGTCTCGATCTAGTTCCTTCTGACATAAGTATATGTCACTCACCCCAAATCTGAAATCATATCTCTGGAAGTGAGTCATCTGGCTCCTTAGCAAACAAGAAAATGTTGAGTAGAAGCAAAATAGTACAGAATGAGTGCATTTGCTGAAGGTCCAACCTAGAAATGGACAGAAGAACACACTCTTTCAGATCAACAAAGTAGATCTATTACCACTGGAGCTAATGAAGCCACTCTTCCCATTGGCTTGGGTTTGGTGGATAAATGAAAGTTCACATTTAAATTTTCCCAGTGTTGCTAGATTTTCAGATTTGCTGTCTCTTGCAGATTCTGTGGGTTAAAGTGAGGGTAAGTTCATAGTCAATCTTTTACCTCAATCACAATACAGATCAAGGCTGCCTTCTCTGTCTGGATGCATATTTTCATTTATTCTGTAAGAAATAAATTGTCTCCGGGTAAGCTTGGAGCTGCTGAAAAGCTTGGGTATTGCAAGGAGAGTAAGCAGGCAGAGGAGAATGATTTCATAAATTATTATTTCCATGGGAAATGCGGCTAAAATTGCTATATGGTGCACATGCAGATGCCTTTTACGGTACCATCAGTATGCATGTGTGTGTATACAGATAGACATACAGTATCAGTTCTCATCAAGAAGCTGTGTGATTAAATCTCTTTTTGAGTTTTGAAAAATTAGATTTATGTGTACACATGTGTATATACACATACGTATAAATGACATCTTCCTGTCTGTCTCTGCACATATATATGTGTGCATTTTTCTGTTTAAGCATTCTATATATATTTAGACAGAGTATATATCATTGTCAAATAGGCTGCTATACAATTATTTGTCTTACTGCACTTCAAACAGATACTTACTCTTTTCAGATTCACCAAATCAAACAAATAGATTGAGCTGGCAGTGTGCCCAGGTGGCTAAGAAGGCCAACAGCATCCTGGCTTGTATCAGCAATAGTGGGGCCAGCAGGACTAGGGAAGGGATTGTCCCTCTGTACTCAGCACTGATGAGACTGCACCATAAATACTGTGTTCAGTTTCAGGACCCTCACCACAAGAAGGACATTGAGGTGCCAGAGCATGTCCAAAGAAGGGTCTAGAGAACAAGCCTTATGAGGACTGGCTGAGGGGAACTGGGATTGTTTAGTCTGGAGAAAAGGAGGCTGAGGGGAGACCTTGTTCTCTACAACTGCCTGAGAGATTAGCGAGGTGTGGATCAGTCTGTTCTCCCAAGTAAAAAGTGATAGGACAAGAGGAAATGGCCTCAAGTTGTGCCAGGGGAGGTTTAGGTTGTATATTAGGAAAAAATATCTTCACTGAAATGGTTGGCAAGCCCTGGAACAGGCTGCCCAGTGCAGTCACCATGCCTGGAAGTATTTAAGACGTGCAGATGTGATGCTGAAGGACATGGTTTAGTGGTGGACTTGGCAGTGCTGGGTTAACAGTTGGACACAATGATCTTAAAGTTCTTTTCCAACTTAAATGATTCTATGATTCTGTGAATCTGTATTAGGATTCCTGGATTCAGCCACTGAAAAGAGGGGAGGTGTGTGGGTTTGTTAGTGTGCGTGAGTGTGTGTGTATAACAGGCAATGTACAGCCATACAAAGGCGGGTGAGAGACAGCTACATAATTCAAAAGCAGTAAGGCTACTTTAAAAAAGCACCTACTGCCATTATGACTGTCACAACCTGAGCATCTGTGTGCTAGTAGATGGTCCCAAGTCACGTGTTCGTTCTTCATCTTTCTGCGAGTAGTTTTTCTGTTACAAAACAGGAAAATTCATGTCACAGGAATAATATGCAAATGGTTATGGGTGGTATTTCCCTGTGTGACTGTAGCTGGGTTCTGTACAGATAAAAACTTGCTTAGTAATAAACGATGAGTTCCCAGACTGTATAATACTTATAATTGGATCTGCACTCAATTGCCCTTTCACTTGAGTGAGCTGCAGTGAAGGAGCATGGAGCATTAACAGTTAACTAATGGCACATTAGTAGGAAGTATGGAATAGGTGTGCACACTGTCGCTGCCACGGGTGCACAATCACACAGATGCTGCTGTCAAACAGTAACAATTTTTGGTAATTGCCAAGCATGGTGAGAGGCAGCAATCCTCTATATTCCATTACCCATTCTCCCAGACATCCACTTTTGCTGAGGAAGGGATTTTAGAAACAGAACCTATATTTAAGGTCAATTGAAGTCTGAAGAGATTCCAATTTTTTTTTTTTAAGTTGCCATTATTCAGCGTAATGCGCTGCTGCAAGCATTTGGAAAAGGCAAGGCAGGGAGTGAGATGCTCTTGTGCTGGGAGCATGGGCAGGCATCTAAAAGTGGAGAAGCTGCTTTTCGGTTGGGGCAAAGCAGGCCCAAAATGAGGACCTCAAATGAAAGCAAACTACTGTTTGTGAGAGACCACGTGCCAGACTGTGAGTCACTTTCTGCACAACACTTCTTTGTCATCAGCTGGGCTAAAGAGGTTATTTATGGCAGGTCACGGGATTTCAAATGGAAAAAAGACACTGCTTTAGCAAAGGGTGCTGAGGTGTCTCAAGCTGGAGGGCATGCTCTTCTGCTGGCAAGGTAGCTCCCAAGAGAGATCTTCCCCTCTTCCGTTCCTGGCTGCCTCCACTCAGGAGAAAGCCCTGTGTGTGCTATAGCCAGGCCTGATGAAGAGAGATGACTCCCTCATGCTTGTCTTGTTTCTCTGTATATAGCATGAAGTAAATAAAACATGGCACCCTGCATTTTAGTAACAAATGCTTGTCATTCCCGGGAGATGGGCACAGTTAAAGGTGAGCAGAAGGAGACTGTTGTGGGTTGTGCAATAGTGTTAGCTGGCACCTAAACAGGTTGCAGGGTTTGTCACCCTATTGTGGTACCAGATTTTTGCTGGCAAACGTTCAAAAGCCTCAATGCCTTTATGCCAAATCCTTGTATTTTGTTCTCAACTTCAGATTAATCTGGCAGCTGGACTTTTCTTTGACCTCAGACCCTGAAATATCTAAAGAGGATGGAGACAGAAGGATTTCCTAATATAGGTCTGAGGACTCATCAGCCAGGCTAGGGCACAGTACGCAGTGCTAGAGGGACTGATGAGTCCCCAGACTACCCTACTTGGAACCCAGTGCCCTGAGATATGGGCTGTGAGCTGTAGTGGCAAGCAGGGAGCAGAGGCTTGCTTTCTTCCTCCCCTTCTCCTCCAGTCTTTTGCGTGGGCTGGCAGGCCCTGCTGAGCGGCCAAGGGAGAGTTGGTGGAGCATGGTGGCTGCTGTGCCTGAGTCTGCCTTCCCCATGCTTCAGTCACAGACTTAATTTACTTCCAGAGTGAATTAAGATTAACTGAATTAGGGTCTCTCTGTTTCTGAATGAGAGTGCTTAAACCACCACTGATTACATGTCAGCACCTAATCTACTTCCAAAGTTAAATCAATTTAATTCTCCTGAATGTCCCCATATCAACAAGCCCTGAAAGTGACTGAGATGAAACCTATCTTCTATGCCTAAGGTGGCTGGAGAGATATCAAGTTTAAGGAACTTTGGGGCACCTGATGACCCGAGGCAGATGTGAGAAATGGCAGTAACCAACTTTCTGAAAATCCAATGAAGTCTTCCCTGAAAAAACTCCTGTGTTTGTCAGTGGATTCATTTGGCAACTTCAGCAGAGGAGCAACAGCCAGAAGCCTGTGGGTGCTGCTGCTGGCTCATGCTCAGCTCCATCACTTCACATGCCCAGACCATGTTCCTCCAGCTGAAGGCAACATCATGAATAAAACCACATTCTTCTGCTTGCATTGTTTCCAGCTGCAGTAAATTTTAAGCAAAATCTGATATTGTTTAACAAGGGAAGTTTATATTTTTTTTTTCTTCTTCATGCAAACAGTACTTAAACCTGTGGATTAGAATATTTTACAACTGTGATGTGGCAGACTGTCAGCCCAACAAGTAGCACTTTGATGAATCTTGGTAGAGACATAGTGACCAACAACACAAAAAAATCTCAAATTCAGTTCTGAAATAACTGAGCAGATTTAACTAAAATATAGATGTGTATGAATACTAATGTAAAACTGATGATCTTGTGTTTGTTTTATTGAGATAGAATGACACTATCTTTTATTACTGCCATGCTGCTATTGATGAGAATCAAATGCAGCCAATTCAGACAGAAGAAAGCACTGCAGAGTGTTAGAAGGGTAGTAAAAAAATGAAAGTTTTGCTGTCAGAAACTATACATCTGGAACATCACAGCAGGGTACCTTTGTCATATTTTAAGTACTTCTAAATTAAATGTTTGTTTGAGAGTGTCATTTGAATGCCTCCCCTTGAAAAGCCAGAAACTTCTCATCACGGGCTAGAACCTCACCTTCATCAAGACTCTAACCCTAAATCTGCACAAATTATGGTATCTTTTTAGTTTATTATTTTGACATGGGAAAATACAGTTAAGAATATGACTACTGAAAGATGAAACAAGAAAAGACAATTCTTCATAAAGAAGTAAGGCCACTCTGGCTACCTCTGTATTACTGGAGGAAGCATTTAGCAACCATCTTTGTAGCCCCTAGTAAGTATGTGTCACAAGCCTCTATGCAATGCACGCAGGGTAAGAGTGGTTGCAAATGTGAAGAGGTACGGTTCTTTGAGAAACAGTAAATTTTCACACAGAAAATAATGGGATTTATGGAAGACAACAAAGGTATTCATGGATTTCAGTCAAATTTGACAAATCAAAGATTTAAAAATACTTTGTGTTCATGGGTTTGATGGTGAAAGTTTTGTTTGGGGAAATCCTGGGAAATTATTATTAAGCAACACCATTTGAACTGAAAACTATTTTATTACAAATAAACCAAAATATTTAATGAAAAAATACTTCAGGTGAGCTGTTATTTGTTTCATAAAACCTCTATTTTTTTCCGGTTCACTTTTACATGAACCTGGAGCTATTTTTCATTTCCGTCTACCCCAAATTTCACACCATACTGAAAATCCAAGTATCACAAGCCCTAAATAGAATTTTCTTTCAGCTCTGTGTTTCACCCACATAAACCTGGGTTGGAAGGATGTGTCCATGACACAAGTCAGGTACACCCTGCTTTCCAGTCATGGTAAACCCCACAAGCAGAGGGACTCACCTCTGATGAGTGGGTTTTATAAGACACCCTCTCTGCTGGTGCCTGGGTGTTTTGGAAAGAGCTGGTGGCTTTCATAGAGAAGATCCCAGGTTTGCTCTCTCTACCAGATGTTGGCTGAGAAGCTGTTGTCACCTGTTGATGTGGAAGCTCTCTTTTTGAGATCCATGTCATCTGATCTAGACCTGTCAATATATTGCAACTGGTGGCTTTGATGTGAACAGGGTAAACAGGTCAGAAATCACCTAAAATATATTTACTTTGTGGGGACTAGAGAGTAAACATTCCTCTCTATAGAATGGCAGAAGACAAGACTACATACCAAGTGATTTTCCGTCTCAGCAGATGGTTTTTACACTTTCTTTTTGCTCTCTGCAGTACAGAGAATAAACTTCTCTAGCTCATTCATAAAAAATACCACTTTTGTCCTCTTCAAATTTCACTTCACTTGTGAAGTGCAGTCAACTGTTCTGAGTAAATGCTTATTACATGGTATTAGTTAATGTTAACAGTAAATGTTTACACAACAACCTTTCCATGTTAATAGTGTAAAAGTTTATTACACATTAATAACAATGTTGAGTGTTTTCTATTTGTATCTTCTAAGGAATAAAACTGTGCCAGCTGTGCTCAGAACACAATTGTCTTATAATTTCTAATCCTTCTCTTTATTTCTTTCTTCCTTCCTTGCACATTTTCTTCTGGCACTTGATGATATGCTTTAAATCTGATTTAAATGTATTTGATTTAGAGACTTTTTTTCCCCATGTGCCTGTATGACAGCATGATTTTTGTATAGGTGTAGTATTAGTAACAGTTATACAATATTTTCTTATCATCTCAGCAGGGATGATATAATCCTGTGGTGTTATCCCCCTCCTAACTGAATTCAGTGGGACACCACCCTTATCTATGACAGCAGCAAGCCTGAGTCCATTAGAATCACAAGTAATCAGTATCCCCCTTCAAGGTGTATGTCAAGGGGCTTAGAGGTCCTGGTTGTTTAGGGCAGAGCTCAGGTGCCCAGATGAATTTGCAGGGATATCTTGTGATTTGTGCTGCTCTGGTCAGAGCTGCAGAGCAGAAGCCAAGCTAGAGGGATGGCTGGTTACTTCCTCCAATGCAGCAATCCTTCTGGTTGTGCTAGGTCAGGCAGTGGCTTTTAAATGTTTGCCCGAAGGGCCTGAATGTGAATAGCTGTCCATTGACAGAAAGTAGCTTCCAATCCAAGACACCAATTTGCAATATGAGATGTAGTTAGTACTGGTTTAAAGCAGCTGGTGCTCATCTGCCTGTGCATACCCCCTAATTTATCTATTACCCATTGAACAGCATTTTATTGCTTCAGCTTATTCCTTTGTGCCTTGCACTCATTCTCAATAGAATAGTGCAGATCCACAGAAAAATCTCCTATGTCAGTATCCTGTGACTAGAAATAGCTTGTTTCACTGCAGCAGTTTTGAAGAACATGAGGAGAAAGGACAATTTCTGAGATAGATGTTGTTTCATCAACATAATCTTTTGTTCCTTCTGCACTCATCCAGCCCTTTTATTTTCCCCCAGACCTCTCTGACAAATAACAAGTGATACAACAGACAAGTCTGGCAGGTCATCAGGATGCAAAAGTTGGACTGTACGCTAAGAGAAGAATTCAGATATCTTTAATGCTTCAGTCACTATTCCCAGAACACCATATTTTTGGTTTATAGGCCTGCAATATAATCTGTGTGATAATTTGTATACTATTTGATTTACTGCAATCTCAGATTATTGGTTTTTACCATGCTGGAATAACTGGTGTGCCATGTATTCATCTGGGATAGAGTTAATTTTCTTCCTAGTAGCTGCTATAGTGCTGTGTTTTGGATTTAGGAAAAGAATAATGTTGTTAATGCACCGATGCTTCAGTTATTGCTGAGCAGCGCTTACACAGAGTCAATGACTTTTCAGCTTCTCACACTGCTCTACCAGTGAGTAAGCTTGGGGTGCACAAGGAGCTGGGAGGGGACACAGACAGGATAGATGACCCAAAATGGCCAGAGGGATACTCCATACCGTATGAGTTGTACCTGTTTTCCAGTTCTCTCCCCCATCCCACTGAGTGAGTCAACAAATGTGTAGTGTTCAGCTGCCTGCTGAGTTAAACCACAACACCGGTGAAAAGTAACAATTACTTTAGTAGAAGCTTCCAATGGAAGTGTATTTCCCTGTGCTGAAGGCAATGTGCCATATCCAAGGGAATTCCACACATAAGTAATTTCTGTATATCCTTTTGGTTATGCTTCAAATTTTGTTATCGTTATTTATTTATTGAGCATTGCCAGTGAGCTCAGTTTTGTACACTGTGTAGGGAAAGCATGCAGAGCCTGACTCTCAGCCAAGTTAAACTGGCGTGTTGTGCTCTGGTGAGTGTGGCTTTCACTCAGGGTTTACCATCAAAGGGTTTCACACAGGGGCATTAGGTACCAAGCTCTTCTTTGTTTCATTTGCTAGCTGTACATTCAAACATCTTTGGGCATCTGGACTTGCTGAGAAGCAGGAACTTAAATCTGCTGCAGTGGGAATTCCAATACCTCATTCCTAAATCACACCAATCTGCTTTTCCTTTCATTTTCTCACTCATTTCTTTTATTCCCCTCCTTGCATGCTGAAAAGAGTGCTGTATCTTATCAGAAGCAAATGTCACAAGGCTTCTCTTATTCCTTTGAACAAAAAAATCTCATGGATGTGAATAGCACACCACCAGGGCACTTGGTGATGTTAGGTGGTGTGCAACCAAAAAGTTCATCTGCATTACCTTCTTCCCCTCTTGGACCACTAAATGTTGCTCACCAGGGGCTACAAAAGGTCCCAGTCTTCTAGGGGAAGATTATTTCCTTGTGAGCTCTGCGGGGAGCATCCACAAGGCTGTTTTCCTGGGCAATTTGTCAAATTCTGGGCAGAGATGTACTGGGGTATCATGAGCTGTGGGGAAAGGGTACATAGCGAGAGGGCAGGCAGCCCTCTCTACCACATAAAACTAGATGTTCTATCAGCTGCAATTGGTACTCTGGCTTGTAGTGTACCCACAGCTGGAGGAGTAGAGTACAGAAACTTAGCCCAGCTGAGGGGGACATGAGCCAAAACTGGGAACTGATGAGAAATGTGAAAAATATGAAGGCTTCTGTGAGGATGATAAACCAAAGCAATAAACATATAAGTAAATGTCTGAGGAAACATATCCCCAGCAGAGTAGGGAAAGTAAGTGGCAGAAAGGATAGAATTAGAGAAAAGGACTGTAAGAGAAGAAACAGAGAAAAGATGAGGAAAAACAGAGATTTTTTTACTGGCTGTTCATTTTTCTTAGGGGGGGCTTGGGAGAGGTAATTGGGGAATAGGAAGAAAGAAAATAGAAAAATTAAGAGCTGTGAAAGGAAGGGAAAAAGGAAGATGCTGAAGTATGTAAAAAATGTTGAAATAACATGTTGAAGTTATGGGATGGGAAAACATAGGCTGAGACTGGAGGTAAAAAGCAAGTAGAGTCAGACTTCACTGTCCTTATGCACAACCTCCTGCTGTTCAGTGTGAGTAAGCCAGAGAACCCAGGGGGATGCTCTGCAGAGCAAAGGGCCTGTCTCCGTGAGAGAAGGGATCAAAATCTGGCAGGAGGGTGAGGTAGATGGAGAATTGGATGGCTGAGAATGTGCAAGAGAAAAAAAAGAAAAATCAATGTTACTATGGAAAGGTTGATGCCAGAATGTTGTGTAAACATATTTTGATTTTTCACTTCCTGAAGTGCATGAGTGCTGAGAGTCAGGAGAACTGTCGGGTCCAGTGGTGGCTGAATGGTATGCACATGAACCCCTGCATTCTGGGTTCGTTTGTTGATCTCCCTCTTTCTGAAGATGTATCAGAAGCCCAGCAGCTTGTTACGAGAAAGTTCGTGTTCCAGCAGGAGCCTCCTTTTATTCTGACTTAAAAATTTTTTTGAACATAAAAAATCTTCTGAAAATACATACAAATGCACTTTTGTTATACTTTCCAAGAAAACAATTACTTTTATAAAAGCTTCTACATTTTGCTTTACTACCTTTTCACTACCTTTACAGACAGGTTTGGTTTCCTGTTGGAGTGGGAGGAGGGTATTCTCCAACCATAATGAAAGCACTACAGGGTGATGCAAGGGAGAACTCCACTCTGTTTACCAGCATGGTTCTCCATCTTGAGGTTGCCATTCAGCTTTACTGTCTGTGCTAATTGCATTGCTGGGATTTTCAGGCTGTGAACAAAATAATTTGTGAGAGCCACTGTGAAGCAGGACAAATCAGCCTGCATGGTGCTTCATCCTCCTGCAGCTAAACCGTTTCTTATAATTTGAAGTTCTCTCACACACGTTGATATTGCACCACAGTCTGCAGCACACAGCAGCGGAGAGACCCAGACAAATACTGCCCATACTACTCCCCACCACTAAGACAGGGAGCAGGTGAGGTGATGATGGTATTTTCCTTTTGTGCACAGGCACTCCCTTGCACTTTATTACAAACCTGCACAGAGGAAAGATTCTGGTCCTTTCCTCCAGGTCCCTGGATCATAAAGCTGTTGCACATCTGCAGTGCAGTGGGAAAGGGAAGATTTACGAGGGGTGCTGGGTTTCCAGGCTCTAGCAGAGGTGTTTGTTGTATGACACTCCTTGTGAAGCAGCATGCAGGAAGTAAACTGGAACAATGCTGTGGATGCCTCATTTTCTCAGCCCTGGTGGGCAGGGATGCAGGACTTATAGCAGTTCAGAGTCACACATCACCTGCACAGCAAGCCAAGAGTCAGGCTGGGGGGCTGCAGCATCCCACAGCTCAGGCTTTGCCTTCAGCGGGGTGGTTCCTGGGGTAGAGATTGCAGACTGAGGGTCTTCATGGACAGATGAACCCTGAATAAACCTTCTCTGCTTTCAACCACAGTGAGGACAAAATTTCAGAGTGGCCCATTATGTAGTAGAATCCCATATCAGAACAACATGTAGGAGTGACTGGAAAAGAGTATGTGTGATCACTTGTGTGTACCCATGTAAGGTAGCTGGGAATATATGCAGTGTGCTGGGAAGAGAAGGGGGAATGTAACATCCTCAGGACTCTTGTTACTGTAAAACTCGTGTGCAAGCAGGGAGAAGAGTTAGATGATGAGAATGATCTCTGCTTCTTCAACAAAAGCATGAGAAAGGACAGTGAGTGCATTGGTAACTGCCAAAGTGTGGAAGTGACTGAAAATCTCCTGCAGCTCAGCTTCAACTCTGTGGTGTTGGAAACAAAAAGGAACCGGGTGGAGCTGTTAATAAAATAGGACTGAGAATGTCGAGAATCTATATGAAGCCAGTGAGATAATTTCCCTGCTCCAAATGGGATCAAATATACCTGTAGCACTGCCACATATGTTCCACTAGAATAAAGTCCTGAGTCTCCCTAAGGATTATTAGCCAGCCTTGGATTTTCTGCCAATATCTAACTCATTCTGCAGGATCTACTGGATTCATTCCTGAAAACTGGGCAAAGGGATTAAGTGATTCTTGTCCTCTCTAGCACAATCTTTCACATACTTGAAAACTATTATCAAATCTCCTTTCAGAGCTTCTGGAGTGACCAACCAAATTACCTGAGCTGTTTCTGATAGACCACATTCTCTAAATGTCTTATATTCTTGTTGCTCTTTCTAAAAGACACACAGAACTATATCCAATATGCCAGCTGAGTTTTCACCATTGGCTTACAATGCTGAATAATTCCCTGTTACATATAACACTCCTGTAATAATACATCTCAGTACGAGATTTGCCTTTCAGGAGCTTTACCTGCTTTGCTCATATTTGCTTTGAGTAGTAATGTAGCTCTCAAATCCCCTTTTTTTTTTCAGTCCTTCCAGCTCTTCTATTATTCCTCATTTTGTATTTGTGCATTTGGTCTTTCATTCCTTCATATAGTGCTTTGTATGTATTGTTACTAAATTCCATCTCAATAGTTTCAGACTATTTCTCCACTATATTGAAATAATTTTGAATTCTGACCCCATCCTCCTAAGTGCTTCCATCCACTCCCACCTTGGTGTCATACACAAATTTTATAAGTGCACTCCACTCCATCATCTCTGAGGGTAGCAAGAAGATACTGAGCTAGGTAATAAAGCATTCTTTTTAAACCCTGCAAAGATAAATAGTGAGTTAAGCTCTGACAAAGAATGCTTCAGGATGAAAAACATGTGAATGTATCTTAGCTCTGGGATTTCTAATCCCAGTTTGTGTGAATAGTTCACATGTGCTACAGACGTGAGGAAAGATTGGAAAAATGCAACCCTAATTTTCGTGAAGGGCTTTCTTCCCCTGCCAGCCTAACTGCACATGGAAAGGGACTCTGGTAAACTGAAGTATAAAAAGAGCCATATTGTATAACACAAGATAATACCATCAAGTTTAGTATTCAGGAAATGTACAGCACTAAAATACTTGTCAGTGTTGCAGTATTTTGACATATAAGTGGGACACATATGAAGCCTTATCTTCCTTCTCCATTGCCTAGTGCTAAGAATTGGCACAGTGACAGAATTACAGAATTCATCTTGCTCTGGAGTCAAGATGTTACAAAAGTCATCTCTAGTGAAGAAAAAAGAAAAGAAGAAAAGGAAAGAAAAGAAAAGAAAAGAAAAGAAAAGAAAAGAAAAGA
>JAAGNO010003135.1:93734-106258 GCA_033439905.1 Ceryle rudis | reverse complement strand
AAGAGCCGATCACCTTCCTCCCTTCCTCCCTCCTCCTCCGAGAAGCCGCCGCTCTTTTCCTGCCGCAGCCCGTACAGCGGGCGGCGCTGGGCGGACCCCGCGGCGGGCGGCGGGCCCCCTCCTCCCGCCGCTTACCGGGCTCGGCCCCACCACGGGGAGTTCCCTGCGCAGCTGCTACCTGCGCTGAACCGCGGTGCTTTCACCCAGCGTTGGGTGTCCGGTAACTGCGGGGAAAGGCAGACAGATGCACCAAGGACGAGCTGCGGCGCAAGCGGGTGCAACCAGCCTAGGCACAGGTTGGGAAGTCAGGAGCTGGAAAACATTATATGGTGTGGAATCAAGTTTTGAAAACAGCCATTTTTGCTACTGCTCTTGAGAAACGTGTGCAAAGTGCTGTTTCCCATGGTGATGGGAAAAGAGTGTCAGACCCTTGTCAAAAGGTCAGTGTAGAGCAAGAGACAGGACAGTTCCTCAGTCAGCGCTGTGCAGACCAGCCGTTGCCACAGGGAAAGCTCTGTGCAGTTAGCTGACTTCAGACACCTCAAGTAATGCTATGGACACGACCTGAATCAAAGGTTTGATCACTAGTCAAAGACTGCTTCAACATCCACGTCAACAAGCAGATTTCTTTCTCTACTTGCATTTGTGTGTTGTTTATGGTACTCTGTGTCTTTGGAGCATTCTCAATACTATTTTGGGGTATGGTTAGCAACTCTTAGGGTGCATTTTCAGCATCAACTGCAAGATACCCTGTTTTTTTACTGAAACAGAAAGAATCCAATTTGTAACAGGGACTTGATTTTTAATGGGCTTTTACAAAAAGAACATGTTCCTTGCCTTCTCTTACTTAATGGAGACTCAGAACGCATATTTTCACTGCAGGATCTAGGCCAAAGTTAGTCTGCCATGCCTGTAAAGCTATTTTAAGAAATTACTAAGTTTTTTTAAACAATATCTTATTATAGTCCCCTTGGGAAGATTTGTCTTGCGCATTTACAATGCCTGTTATCACTGTGTTCTAATACCTAATTGAAGCCTTTAGGCACTAAAGTTATTAATATGTGATAGACGGGTTAGTGCCTTTGTGAAATTCCAGGCTAACAGGAACTTTCTCAGGAACAACCTTTTTTGTACAGTGATTTAAAGAATCATAAATATTACAAACTTAGTTCTTTTATTTTTAAAAGCAAAGTTGTGTAAGGCTTACTGGCAGACAGCAAAATCATGAGACCACTCAACATTGTAATGGTTGCATGCTGTTCTTTATCATAAGAAACCCTATGTAGCATTTTAATTTGCAGTTTTTTAGCTTTGAAAAATTCTGACCCATCCATACGTTTTTTGAAAGCACACATGGAGAATACATATTTATTAAGACATAGCATAGATTTCATTCAGTGTTAACCATGCTGAGAAGGAACGGAATTTTTCAGTCAAACTCAGCCTTAAACACATGCTAGCAGAATGTTAACATTTTTTCTAACTCACTGATCCTGGAAGTTTTTTTAAAAATATTGTTAGGGAACAAGAAGGTTTACAATCACATTGAAGCCATCTATCAAACACTACAGTAAAGGTAGAAAAGGAAATATCCATAACATTCGAGTTAAAAAATAAAGGGCTTCCTCTCCACTTCCCAATTTATCTCATTTTTTTTCTTCCTTGCTTTATTACAAAAAAAAAAAAAAAAAGGAATAAAAAATTCTCAATCATTTTCCTCCTTCTGCACTGTCATCCTCACATATGAAGGTAAGTCAAATTTTTATGATGTAAAAGTACAGATGATGATTCCTGCCCTGAGATCTCACAGTCTAAAAAGGTCCAATTGAAAAAAAAAAGGACCTGAGTACCTACAGAGCTCAGTCCTGCTTCAGTTGTCACCACCCAGCACAGCAGTACATTTAGTGTTGGTGTTAGCTATTTTCACAGACTTTGGAAGAAGCAACTTCAGCTTGCTCACAATATACAAACAATTGAATTTCCCATGTCTTGGGAAGGCAGCATAATCCCAGATTCCCTTGTAAGAATGCAAGATAAAGAATTGTGACACTGCAAATTGAAAAATAGCCAATATTGCACTGTGTTCAGGTTCCAAAACTGCCAGGTTTAGACAAGCTGTGTGCCTAGAGCTTGAGCACCTGTGGACACTTATGCAGCAGATAGCCTATGATAGGGCATGAACTCCTTAGCTGACTTCTGGTGTGTGCAAAAAGAGAATTGTGAGTTTATAGTGTATATTAAAGCCAAAGATACTTGTAGAATTTAGGTGGGTGTGCTATTAAGTAGAACTGAGTGAGGACTTTTGTTAATTTGTTTGTTTGTTTAATAGTTGATGTTGGATCCTTCAATTTCTCTTAAATCTTTTGATATCTAGCCAAATGTTATTGCACACGTATATTAGAAGGAATACACTTTAGGATATCTCTCCTTATACTTTTCTCTCTTGGTTTGATCAGCAACCAAAATGTGATGTGCGCTGGTCAACTTTTGCCCACTGAGTCAACCAGGAGAACTTGAAAAAGTCTTAAGGACTTTAGAATGCCAAGTCCTGCTCAGATAACTTCCTGGCAGACAGAATCCAGACCAGAGGTTTACTGGAAACATATTTGCTAATTTTAATAGTTTATTTACAATTAAATTCTCGCTTTAGTTATTTGATTAAATCATAGAAGTAAAGAATAAATTTTCTTAGATCAGGGAAGTAAGAAAATTACTATATGTGACCATTTTCTTTTTATTTCTGCGCCTCAAAAGCATTAAGGATGTTTAGTAGGTCTGTTCATGTATGCATACACCATAACCTTACAACAGTACTCAAGAGGGAAATTTTATCTTGTGGCTGAGTCTGCAAGCATTAAAAAGGAATGTAAATAAATTCAGGAAGATAATCCTAAAATGGTATTAGACTGAATTAATATGAACAATATAGAAAGGAATCAGTGGTTAGAGATATAGGTGATTCATTAAAGTACAGGTTTATATTGCATTTAGATCATGTTCCCAATCACAAAGCAGCAGCAGCACCTGCTTAGCATCACAGGACATTACACAGCAATTAAGTAATGAGAATGTGTTATACAATAATAGGAAATATGGGGAGGCAGAATGTAAATAAGTCAATTTGAATTTTGTCAGGATTTCAAAATTGTATGTTAGTATTGGAACAGAGCCATGGAAACTTGAATAACCACAAACAGGTTTTGCTCAGGGCTTTTGTTTTACTCCTTATCCAGAAGTTGGCAGTCTATCAGCCCTCTAATTCCTTGAGCATTGACCCTTTATTGCCAGTAGTGAAACAATGAATCATTCACCCCATTTTGTCCAGCACCTTGGTATCCCAACACTGTTATACCATCATGACTGTATCTCATGTTACTTGTTGCATCAGCATAGCACCATGTTATGTCTGTAAGCTTTTCCAGTGAAATTATTAAAAAAAACCCCAAGCCTAGAAGAGACTTGGCCTAGAAAAAGGATGGGTATAATAACAGGGAGAAAAGCAATCCAGAGAAAGTTTCCACTGGGACACTTGGAATTCTGTGAAAAGATATTATACATTATTCAAAAGGTGATAGAGGAATAAAGCAGAAGGGATAAAAATATTCAGTATAACAGCCATGTAGAAAGGACCTAATAATTTTTAACTTCACACATAGTGAATTAAAATGACAGTATTAGAGGTGGGATAGTCCTGGTCCATGTAGAACTCATATATGGTACTAATGCTATTTAAAAAAAAAAAATTTATACCAATCACTAGAATTAATTGGATAAAACTGAGTGCGGAAACAGACTCTGAATCTATTTAACAGGCTGAGTAATCTTTTAAGGAAATGCGGAAACTGAGTCATTCAGAACTGGAGTAATCAGAGTAGGGAATTGTGTACTGGGGGAACAATGCTGTGTTAGAAAGAACTGACAAAACAGGATTTGCATTTTTGCTATTCTGCATCAGCACAACCAGAAACACCTCTGTATTGTTTTTATGCTACAAAATTACAATGCAAGCAACCCTCAATTATCATTGACTGTTTCCCCACCACTTACATTTTGCGTCATATTCACATTTGTAAATATAGTATTGTATCTGAAATCAGAATGGGTTTGAGCATTTCTATCCTTGCAGGGTAACAGGTTTCCCAAAAGTTGCACTGAACTTTTAATTGAAATAAGGAGGTCCTTGAAGTTAGGGACATCTTAATAAAAAAAAGAAAAAAAGTTACTGTAATTGTTCTGTGGCAGAGCAGAGAACAATACAAAATTCTGTTAGAAACTGAGAATATAGCTCTGAATTTATACACAAATAATAATAAGCTATCAGTGGAGAGCGGAATAATTATCTCAAAACTATCAACAAATAATATTTGGAGGAAAAAAACTAGAGTGTTAGCTGTTTCTCATCTCTGAGACAAGTTATTTTCCAAGGAATACTTCAGAGTTATTGCCAAATAATATAAACTCCCCTTCCCCTCCCCCAAAAATCATACCTACATGGTATGTCAGTGTATATTTCTGACGATCACCAAATGCAACTCCAACTGTTTCCAGGTCCCTCAGCTGCCTCAGAGAATAGACTGAAATTGTTCAGAAATGCTATTAATGGCACATATTTGTTAATGTTCTAGTCTTCATATCTTCACACTGTTTTGTTTACTTGCACAGTAGCAGAAGAACAACACTTCTGCATGGTCAGCTATTTAAAGAAGAAGGTATTTAAAACAAAAAACTTTGTACCTTATGAGGTCTCACATGGGGTAAGGTTCATACTGCAAAACTGCACTGAAAATTGAAATGCTGTCCTCCAGAAGGCAGAGGGGATGACAGCTGCCTTCTATCCCACAGACACAGGCATCTATTCCTGCAGGAATGCAGGGCTTTTGGGCTAGCCACCCTCTTTCTCTCACACATGGTTTTAAGATGCACTGGAAAGACGTATTTTTGGATGTTGATGTACACATGCCAGTGTTTCTCAGGGTTGTTCATTCCTAAGACACATGAGAATGCTGACTGATTTACCAGCATGCCTTGTATCGGAGAAAAAAGGAGAGAAGAAAACACAGAAAAACCTAACACCCTGAAAACTGAGGGGATTTGGGGTAGAGAACTATTACGAGATTTAGTTTCCAGTCATGCAAAAATGCTTTTTCTCGCTGTCATCTCTCTACATAAAGGAGGTCAAATGAGTCTTTTCCACACCTTCTTGATTCATGAAGATCTCTTAATAACCTCCTTGTGCTTCTATGGGTGGCAGCTTAGGTACTCTATTGCAGAAGAAACATAAAATCATAAGTGGGTATTCTATGGTCAGGAAGATGTCAGGGATCATAAATAGATATTGCTTTCGCTATTTGTGCAGCTTCATTAATGGACTTTAAATACACTTTATAGTAGTTGCTAATGGAGCTTGAGTTTGAAGCACAGTCAGAAAAAGCCAGAATGATTTACGTCAGAAGGGAGCTCTGAACATCACCTTGTTCCTGTCCCCACTTAAAACAGTACCAGCTTCAAAAGTACATGTGGTTGCTCAGGGCTTGTCTAGTGACATTTTGAATCACGACACAGATGGAGATTTCACAGCCTTTGGGCCCCGCTCCAGTGTTTGGCCATCCTTGCTGCAAAGAGGTTTTTTTTATCTTAGCTCTTAAAATAATTTCCCTTACTGCAGATTTTATCTAATTCCTCTTTTTCTTCTGCTGTGTACCTCTGGAAAAAGGTCTATCTGCCATCTACCCTTCGACTACCTGCTAGATAATTTAAGACAGCATTAAGATCCTCCCTTTGCCTCCTCTTTTCCAGGCAGAACAAAATACTGCTCTCTCCTTTATGTCTCAGGTGCTTTAGCCCCCCAGAAATCTTCCTGACACTCCAATGAATCAAAGCCAGTTTATCACTGTCTTTTTTGTTTAACTGTACCATCCTGTGATAATACATGAGCAGTGCAAAATAAAATTAGCTATTACTCTATTATTTCCCTTCTTAGTCAACTCAACGACAAGAATATTCAGTAAATTTCTGGGTTACTTGCTATCAAGCATTCAGTGAATTAAAATGACGTATTCATCTAACCTGTATTTCATTGCTGGCTGGTTTATTCACTTGTAGCAGAAAAGGGAAAGTAATGATTTATAATCTGAAACACAAAATAAGAATCTCATTATACAATAGATCCTCAAGGTAGATAAATGTTGCATTGCCTCTTACATTTTGTCCTTGTCACTCAGTTATGTGGAATCCTATCTGGATGCCAACAGTTGTGTTATAGAGAAGATTTCATGCATAGCTAGTGGTTCTAACAACTTACTTGTTTTTAAGTGGCCAGTTGAAGACAGAGGGAACACAAATTAGAAAGACTAAATGAAAAACTTTTATCTATACATGGACGGTGTTTTTAAAAAATAAGCTATACTATGGCTTGAACTAATTTTGTAGAGGATTTAAGTAGATTCATATTTTGTGGCCGAATTAGAAAGTCCATTAATAAAAGGCCTAATATGAAAAGCCAAAAAAATCCAATTACCACTAACAGCTGTGCAACAATTTTGCTAATATCAGTAATATCCCTTAGTCCAACTGAATTCTAACACAACTCCGTCTTTCTCTGAATTCCTCCCGTCAAAACAAATTTGTCTCTGTTGCCTTACAAGAAGAAAGTTGCATCTATTATTTTCTGTCTGTGTATTCATATTTTCATTTAATTTCCCATTTCAACTCACTTGAAATTGTGTCAGTCACTATTACATATTATTTCTTTCAAGTTCCTTTGGAGACTTCATGTCCTCCTCAACTTAAAGGTGGCTTAGAAACTGACCTCTTCTGTCAGGCCATTGCTGCCTTCTATTTCCAGCATCTTTTAGATTTGTCAGCAATTTTTGAGTTTGCTTTTATACTTTCTATGCATTTTTTGGGAACTGGTGCATTGCCTTGGTCGCCACATGCGAAAACATCAAAAGTAACTGAAACCCTCTGTTTTTTAGTTGCCATCCTGTTTCCTTAAGAAACATTATGTCCTTTTATATTATTCGTCTTGGTGATTTTAGAAGGGAAAATGTTAATGTTAAAAGAAATCAAAGTACTGTGTATCTACAGTGATACATACAGCAACAGCAGCAAATGTCAACCAACAAACACTTAATAGAAGTAGTATCACAGACATGAAAAATAAAAAGCATATGTATTTGCAAATCTTAATTACTGTTAAGCACAGGACATGATTCCCCAAAACATAATCACTTTCAAAGGGCCCTGTCTACATCCGAATCTCATGGCATCAGGACTAGATGCTGAGAATGTATCTGTTGCCTTAAAACTTATAAATGCTAATATCAAAAAAGCCTGATGTGAAAATAATTTCACAAAAAAAAAAATCTTTCTGAAGCTCTCTAAAATACTGTGATAAAGCATATTAGCTTTAACATCTATGATTATAAACTCAGATATACTACTTGAATAAGGATAATATTCAGGAAAAGAAAATAACGCAAAGATCACTGAAATTATTTCTGTTTCTCATTTGTAAAGCTCTGTGTCATACAGATATTGTCTAGCATCAGACACCAAACCTACTACAAAACAAGCTGGTGAGGGCTGTTTTTTAAACAAAGACTACTAGCTCCTGACAATCACTAGAAAGCTATTATTCTTTATTCTTTTATTGTAAAAATGTACCATTTTCCCACTTCATCTCTTAATATGCAAGTGCATTTGGAATACCGAATCACAGTCCAGAATGGCAGCAATTGGTATGCATACAGTGTTAATTGAGTCAGGAAACATTCCTTACCAGATGGATATGGATTTTTGTGAACACCTAATGGCCCTTTAAGAGGCTTAATAGAAAAGCATGAAACCTTTTGCAAACAGTATTCCAAAGCAAGATTGCCAAAAGCAAGTACACATAAATAGCTTAGATAATTGGAGCTGTGTTCCTGCACCTATCCCCAGTGATGGAGAGGGGCTACCCACCATCCACCATGGTTTGTATTAGCTTTCTGATCTGTCTTGATCCTTAAGTTGCCCTCATCTTCTTTCAAACACCAGAAATTTAGGTTTTGTCCTCCTTGCCAGAGCTTTAGCATTAGTTAGTCACTGAACATAGCTTCCCACTTTCCACACAGGAGCAGATTTTAAATCCTGTATGTATTACAGAAGCAGCTACAGGCTGGTGCAAAGGTCTGGACCCACCTTGCTATACACATGCTTTCTCCAGGCACAGCAAGGCCTGTCCCCAGACCAAAAATAAAGAAAATTAAATCCAGCAGGACAGTGGTAATGCAAGGAACAGGACACAGGCACTTCAATTTTACATTCTTCACGGTGCCAAGGGGTACAGCTGCTTTCTGATACAAATGAACATTGCAATGGTAGTTTTGATGAATCTCCTGTAAAAAGCTACATAATACTAATTCTTATCTGTTTTCTTTATCTACATTTTCAAAAACATGTGTATGGCATGTGTTTCTCATCGTTGACGATGACCTTTGTTTATTTATAGTTTTAAAAATTCTGACTACTGCCAGACACTATTAAAAATAAACATTTTTAATTGTTTTCATGTTTTATCTTCCCCTCCCCTTTCCACCCAAGTCTGACAGGATGAAACATTGTTTTTGCTTGGGATATAGCTACTTTTGCTGTGAGAGGAAAGAGGACTAGAAGGAAGTTGTATGCATATTATCAGAATAGTTTTATATTCAGCAGTCTGGAAAGAAAGCAAACTACCATCTCCTAGCCCCCTTTAATATCAGCCTCCCCATTCCCAGGCTCTATCTTCAGCTGAGGGGGAAAAAAATTAGTATGGAATTGCTCTCCTGCCTTTAGTCAAGCCAAACCTAGCGCTTTCTTCCCAGCAACACAGCCTCAACATGAGAGGATGTCTTCATTTCCCATATAAACAAATAGCCAGACTGTTCAGTGCAAGGTGGAATTTTGTTTCTTCAGGCAGACAAAAAGCCTTTTGGCATCCAAAATGATTTGCTTTAACAACTAGAATAAATGATGAGAATGTCACAACTGTGCCATACCCCTTTCCACCTTCTATTCATCATTTGTAGCTTTGTTTTTCACTTTTACTTTTTTTTTATTCTAATGGGCTGTTTCCAAGAGTCTGATTCCAGACCTAGGCAAAATGGGTTGTAAATACCGGGAAAAAGTTAAAGCACAACTTTTTTCAGTCTTTCTGGTGAGATGGCTTTTGTGGTTTATCACTCAGATCAGTCTTTTCTGTAAGTCTGATTTTGAGATACAAAGCCATGCTCAGGCAACTGGGATGACTCCTTGGCACTGCAGATTTTACTGCATGACGTTCACCAATCTAATAGCAGACTCTAATAGAGACTACTAATATGCTTCTTTGGAGAGGTTACCCCCTTTCTTCCAAGAAAAAGAGGGGATAAAAATATTCTCAGCTTTTAGTAAAAATTAAGAGTGACAGTGTATGTGTCTGTCTGAGGCAATGGGGCTATTCAGAGAAGGGGTGGATGGAAGCTTTTGCATTCCTTCCAATGTGTCTGGGGAGCAGGTAGAAAATAGGAAGGGAATAGTTAAAGGTAAAACATTTACATGCTTCTTTGCACAGTTTTCTTTTGTTTAGATAATTACTGGTCCGTCTGCGAACACAAATTCCTTCAGAATATATTCATTTATTTCCTTGCTCCTTTTGTGCTTTCTATGCTAACTCTCTTCATAAAGGAGGCTGCAAGTGGAATTTCTGATCTTTCATCTCCTTCTCTGTCTTTAGCTAGGTCTTGACAACAGAAATTAACCTTCCCTGTAGGTAGGAAAGCCAATGTCTGTGGCCTAAATTAGTGATTCATGATTCAGAGAATTCTTCCTCCATCTCACCTCAGCAGGTGGCCGTATAGCAGGTGGTACAATGGCAAAGTACCAGGATGAGCCTTATTCCCTCCAGGGACAGCAGTTACCAAGTGTTGATGGACCCAGCCTTGTCTGTGCTGATCGGAAAGGTATAATCACTCCTCAACAGGAAGAATGATGGAAAATTTGACTACAGAAGTTTCCAGCCTGTGTTACCCTCAGTACCATTGTCCTTGGGAACTGCTATGTTGAGGTAACAGACAAGGTCTAAATTTCCAGAGAAACTGCAAAAATCAGGCACCTCCATCTGCTGATGCTGCCGTTCACACTTCCTGTCTCAAATTCACTGAGTGGATGTTCTGGATCATGTACAGCTCATGAACCATGGCCAGCAGCACGGCTGAACGCAGCCTCCTGCTTCCCTGTTTGCAGAGGAGTAAAGCCCTGCTTTCATCTCCTGGCTATACCATTATTTCAAAAATAATAACTCATAATCCAAACTCAGGATACAGAATTATTACTGGGTACTTAGATCCCCAGGCAAATAAAATATTTCAAAGTTATGGTGTAATTTAAGTTAGTGACAGTATTTCCACTGAACTTACATAGATAGGCTTTCACCCACTAAATCTTGCCAAAATGGCAGAACGCTTATTACTGATCAGGGATTCCACTGATGCTCTGACAGCCTGATCTCCTACCTAAGAAAATCTCTAGGAGTTTCCTGAATTAGGTCCTAAATATAAATAAAACATAAAAAAATCTGGGAAAAAATCTAACTTTGATTTATGAATTCCCTGTAATGAAAAACTGTCTGTGGCCTTTACTAAAAAGAGTGTAAAGGTTTATTACTGTCATTTCTACATAATCTGCACCTTGTCTCTGAGAATTTGTTTAGCTTTTAACTGCAGACATTGAACATCATTCTACTTTTATTTAATCAATAGGAGAGTTATCTATTTTCAAGACCCTATTATAGATTGGAAAAAAATAAATCTTTAGCCTACAGACAATAAAGTAAATGGATTGAACTTCCTGAGTTTTTATATGAAGTTTTACACCCTTTTCTCATTCTTGTGATTCCTGTCTGACCGTTCTAACATTTTCCTGTAGGAATTGGCAACCTGATATTCAGGCAGTTACCCATGAGCTGATACTGCTCCTCCACAAAACCTAGTATTTCTGCTAACTTTGGTGCAGGCTTGTATAAAACTGTCTGGAGGAACCAAGCAGATCTTTTAGAATAAACAAAAATTAGATTATTGTAAAGGCCCTTCATTGTGCTTTACTGAACAAGGTAGGGAAATGCTATTTCAGCTCATCCTATCAATAAAAATATTGAGCTAACATTAAGATGTGAGGTATTCTAGAAAATTTACCAAGTGGAAGAGAAATGAATAAGGCCCAAAAATTGTTCAATTATGAAATAAGTTTTCCCTTTTTAACCAAAATCTGATTTTCCTGTGATACTTCCCTTGCAGGTAGAATTATATAAGTGATGCCAATAATTAGATGCCCAAACTCTGTTTGGTAGGGAAGGGATCAAATATTTGTCAGAAACCTCAGAAACTAACATTGGGTGTATAATACTTTAATTCTCATTAGTCACAAACAAATAAAAAAGTTACAAACAGCTCTGACTCTTCCTGTAATCAACATAGAAGTTACACATACTGATTTTAGAGGCAGGGTAAAAGTTCTCCCACTTTATTTATAGAGGTGGAGAGAGACAAGGATATCCTTTGGACTACTGCAGCTCAAAACTCAGAAAGAGTTTCCTGCTTCCAACTGTGTCACTAGGAAACAGGAAAAACAAAAAAGAATATTTATGAAAAAAATATTCCTCCAGTTTGTATATATTATATCAAGCTGCTATTACTACAAGCCATAAAAAAAAAAAAAAAGCTTATCATCTAGTCTTTCTTGACTTTAGGCTATTTATTATCATAGATTTACACTTCTGAAATCATAGTTAACAGTAGAGTTCCTCTGTATTCAGAACATATTTATAGGCTAGGAATAGCTATTGCCAGAGGAAATAAGCAAGAGGGTCAGGGGATAAGCAAATTAAAAACAAACCCAAAATAACACAAGGACTACTGCTTTGGTAAATATAAACTTCATTGAAATGCTGTTCTTGTAAAGAGGATGTCTATATTGGATCAATAATAATATATATGTATGGAAACTTACAGGAATCCATGAAGTATTTATTTTCAAGTGATACACAGCCCTGAAATCTGTGAAGGTGACAGGGAGATTTAATAATGCATTCCCCACCCCCCAATGTGTTTTAATCCCGATTAATCCCAATTTTAATGATATTTTACAGCTTGAATTTTTTAAGCTGTTACCACAACACACAGCAAATCCTTAGCATGGCTGCCAAATTGATCTAATCCTTTACTCCGCTTTAGGTAAAACAAAATAGCAGTAGTATTCAATGTTTTCTTCCACTACAAGAAACTTCCTAGCCATCTTTTGCTGAAGATGCACAGCTATATTAAGGCTCAATAGAAGGATCACCCATGGTCATCATGGAAGTGGTATGAGATTGTTTTCAGAAACCATTTCATTATGCCATGCCAAAAGGTACCACAATATAAGTAATGCTGGATGTAGGTAAACTTGGTACATATGGAGTAGGAACACAAGTAAAAAAACCAAACCAAAAAAAAAAAAAAAAAAAAAAAAACAAAAAAAAAAAAAAA
>JAAGNO010003135.1:81657-91749 GCA_033439905.1 Ceryle rudis | reverse complement strand
AAAGCACCATCTCCCACTGAGAATGAACACTAACCCCAAACTTCAAAACCCCCCATTCCCAACATAAAACAAAACATACAGCATATCTAAGAATTTCTTTAAGTTTACCAATGGATGTTCAGAGTTTAATACATTTTTGCAGGTCACAGGTGTATTTCCCTACACCACTTAGGAACAGATTAAACAGTAGAGTTTAAAACTAATTCAGCACTCAATTTATAAATCAATGCAATAAAATAGGAGGCATACATTTTAAAACCAGCATATATTTCTTGAATGTTCGTGAAGTACTTACAGGAGCAAGAATAAAACCATCAAGAGGGATGATTAAGCATTACTTCTCCCTTTTACGTTTTCTGTGATCACTTGGAGGAAAGGGCCCATGGGAAAAAGAAAAAAAAAAAATTACTTTTTCCCTTTAGTCTACATAACATGAACAATTGGTTTTTACCTTATCTAACACAATTTGAATAAAATCTGAGTTTATGTTGTCTTAAAACAGTGGCCTTTGTGTAAGACAGATTTTTACCAAAGAAACACTTGCGACAGTCATCAGTATAGAGGAGGCTTTGCTGCCAACTATCAAAATTCTGCAGGCTGGTTATGGAAGTTGGAGACATCCGATGCTCATGTTTATAAGAATTTCTTCACAGCATTACCCAGAAACCAGTGCAGAGAAGCCCAGACAGCTCTAGCACATTTAAGATTCAGTCAGCAATTTTAAGTTCCTATCAGTCTAATGTCCCAAGGCAGCCTGGTGTTCTGCCGGTTACCAGAAATTTCTTTTAGAGAACAGAAAAAAAAATCCTACACCATGAAAGAAGTACTCACAGGGCCCTCGTTGGGAATTAAAATAAATGCTTATGTCACTTCACTTACAGCAATGAATAAGAATTCAGAAGGAAATCAGCAAGAAAAGTTTGTCCTTTGCCTATCATTTTATCTTCTCCTTCTCACCAAAATGAATGATTTCTGAGTATCTAAAGTGGTCTAAAGAAAAAAAGATATTTATAATGCATAGGATGTTTATAATAAAAGAGGATTACTGAATACTTAAACAAACAAATCATAAATGCACAGTAACTGTGACACACATGGTCTCCCATACCAACCTCCAGAGATTTCATCAGTACTGCACCAGGTCAGATAAGGCAGATTCCTTGCTGTTCCCACTCCCTTTACTTAATAATGAAAACAGTATTAGACAACATCTCCCTGCTTTACTGCTAAGTAGCTTCATAAGTCCAATAGTAACACACAGATCATTATTTTAGAGTAGATAAAAACCAGTTATTTTAGAGGATCCAACTTTTTATCTTTTTTTTTTAATAGAGTAACCTTTTGAAGAAACTGAAAAGTTCCAAAACAGCAGCAAGATCAAAATCTATCCATTGTAATTTCAGTTCTCATAACCCTTCCCTATTATATCTACCAGCATTTGGCTTCCTCAGATTTGTGCAGGATGTAAAAAAAGGAAAGCTTTCTGCTACTACCTAAAAGCAGTTAACTCAGTGTAAGAAAATAAATTTTATTCCAAAAGAATTTAGGTCTGGAGTTCATGAAGTTGCAGAATAACTGGGAAACGCAAAATAATCAGACTAAGTGGTCTTCTCCAACTTGTCCCTACTCTCCCTATCAACCATGGGATGTATATGCAATCATATAAGATCACTATCCATTTTCCAATCTGGAGTATTAGCACTAACACATAAAATACCAAATCCAGGAATTATAACACTCTGTACATGCACTAGCTTCAGAGAAGTGATATTCTGCTCTAGGATATTATGATGAAAATACCTTATGAAGAAATAATTAGCCAATTTACACATGTGAACTTCCACACTAAACCCTTCTTGAAATAGGTAAGACACTTGTTAAAGAAATATAGGATGAAAGATAGAACTGCTTTGCTTGGTTAATTCTTCGCAGAAAATTACTTTGAGGAACACACATTCAGTTGTTTTACAGTTGAATGTATTAAAGCACCACAGCAGGACTTGAAAGAGCTGCAATCTATCTCTGGCTTACTAGGAAATCTTCCCACATTACCTTCCATATATATGATTTAGTTCCCCTACAGATCATTGTTTTTATTAAGTGCTTTGCAATTTACTTGCAAAAGGATATTGGAGAGTTATTATTTCTGTTACATACTTCACGATTTTAATGCTAATTGCTCTGCTCTGCACTGGCGAGGCCCCACCTGGAGTATTGTATCCAGTTCTGGGCACCCCCATTCACGAAAGACAGGGAGCTACTGGAGAGAGTCCAGTGCAGAGCCACAAAGATGATTAAGGGAGTGGAGCATCTCCCTTATGAGGAGAGACTGAGAGAGCTGGGTCTTTTTAGCCTGGAGAAAAGGAGACTGAGGGGTGACCTCATTAATGTCTATAAATATGTAAAGGACAAGTGTTGGGAGGATGGAGCCAGGCTCTTCCCAGTGACATCCAGTGATAGGACAAGGGGTAATGGGTACAAGCTGGAGCGTAGGGGGTGTTGGGTAAACATAAAGAAAATCTTTTTCATGGTGAGGATGACAGAGCACTGGAACAGTCTGCCCAGAGAGGTTGTGGAGTCTCCTTCTCTGGAGACATTCAAAACCCATCTGGATCTGTTCCTGTGTGATCCTGCTCTGGCAGGGGGGTTGTACTAGATGAACTTCCAACCCCTAACATCCTTTGACTCTTCCAGTTTGCGTCTCAAAGTTCTCATTGATCTCTGCAGAAGCAAGATCAAGACTTCTGTCTGGCAATGACTTTGGGAAGCTTAGATTTTTCCAACACTAAGCTAAAGGTTACCAGCAGAGTTGAGGTAGGCCAGACCAATATTTGTCAATGGGTCTTTTACATGAGTTGTACAATTAAGGTTAATTAATTGTTGTGGAGGGTAGTGTGTGTGATTAGGTTAGGGGGTATTTATTTCTACCAATCCACTGTCCAACACCTGTAGGGGTAACAACTACTTAAACCATTACCCTTTAACTTTCTGAAAACTGCTGTTATATACATTGTCTGCCAACTAACCCAAACTTATTTTAAAACGTATTAAGTAATGTCAGAAAGCAGGCAATAGTCCTTTATTTTAGCTGTTCCTTCACTTTCTCAAGCTTTATTCTATCATTCAGTAATAGGTTGCAAGACCTGTTACAGGAACTATATATTGTCCTATATTGCAAAAAATGGCATTATATTACTTCATTTTGATCCAGGGTTTGCATTATATTCTGATGGAAATTCTAGCTCATTTGGAAAAGATGCCTGCCTGGAGCCACCACTTTCCTTTCACGATACAGTACAATTGGTTCATTCTGATCCTCAGTGACAAAACCTACAACTTTCCAAGAAATAAAGCCTGCTTATATTCAAGTTCAGTTTGCATTAGTCAAAGAGTAGAAGAATAAAACTTAAAGATGGGAGTGTAAAATATCTGAAAAGTTAGTATAGACTAAATCAAGCAAACATTATTGGAACCATGTGTGTCCTAGGATATGCATGTATCTCCTGGCATTAACTGGTAGACCTACAGGTTAGTTGAAGTTGTTAAAGCACTTTGAAATGTCAACAGCAGCCAGTTTCATAACTAAGACATAGGTGGGAAATGCAGGATAGGGAAGAGGAATCATTCAAGCTCCCATCTGCTTATTGCAGCAGCTCTCCCTGCTCACAGCCCATAGATGTTTAAAACGCACTGTTTAAATATCCTCTTTTTTTTAAAAAAAAAAAGTTGTCAGCTGGCCATAGACCACACATTCCAGAACTGAAGTAGAAAGGAATGTGAATGGGTGGGTGGGGGAGAGGAAGGAAATCAGAATTAGTATTGAAAACAAGACTAAACTGAGAAGCAGCTGATGTGTACTGTTTCAGTGTGCAAGACTATTTTTGTTCATAGTACCTCATGTTCAGAAAAATATGTGGTGAATAGTCATTTACTCTTTTACTTTGAAGGTTTTATTTTAACTTCATCTGTATAACATCATTTATGAGATATCAAAGACAAGAAGTAAATTCAGATAAGCTATAGGCCATCTACAGGTCAAAAAGGTGGTTAATATTTCTTTATTCAGAATGAAGTAATATCTCAGGAGATACCAAGAGATGAATTCATTTAACCAAAGGCTGAGCAAGTATAGGCTCCCAAAGGCACTGAGAATCATAAAAGATTATGACATAAACCAGTCAGTTTGAAGATGGAGAACAAAGGCTTGTGCTACTGCCAATGGAAAACTGTTCTGGGGGATTTCTGCATTTTGTGTTAGATTAACAGTAGGCGCGTCAGAAAAGCAAGGGTGCCTAACAGAGCTACATTTAATATTACCCACCTGTACCTTGGGAGAAGAGAGGGAAGAAAGTACTCTGTAAGATAAAAGTGTTTTTAGCTTTTTAGTCTGATCAATATCTAGTCTAGAAATTTATTCTCTAGAAATTCTGCAGATGACATAGACATAAAAAAACCTTCTTGCTTTCTACCACTGCTTCTCAGAGTCTAAATCAGGCTTTTCACTAGTCCTGGAAGGATCTCAGTGGCAAGACCCCAAGTGGGCTGTAGCAGAGTCAGAGAAGCCCAAGGGAGAAAAAAAAAAATCTAGAAAGGTCTGCAAAAAGCAACATGGCAAAGAAAGCGAGACAGGAAATGGATAAATTAAAAGCATGTATTAAGACCAGGATTATCAGGGTATTTACTTAGATGACAAAATTAGGAAGTGGGATTATCAGAAGAAACACCATGTTTTCTTTTGTGCCAAACACCTTAATATGTTTTTAAAAAAAAAAAAAAAAAAAAGAGACAGGCAGAAAATCTTTTCAAAGACCTCAAAGATAAAATTGCTACTGTTTGTCTGTTTGTCCAACATTTGAGTTGGTTCAGATGGCTATGGGTCCTCATACTGGGGTAGGACACAACACTCTATATTTGGAGCTGTTGCACATTTCATTGTGGGAATAAAACCTGGACAGAGTGGGCCAGGCATCCTGTGATGGGAAGATTTGGTTAAATTAAGGAGGAAAAGGTGGAAGTATCTGTGCTAAAGTAAGGTGTCAGGGCAGCCCTCTGTCTGCAAAGAAAGGAAGCTCTGGCTGAGGTTTGCAAATGCTACTACTGATCACAGAGTCATCTTTCATGGACATACTTCTCCCTGATATTCATCTGGCCAAGAAGTTCTTCCAAGAAGCCAGCCCTTTGATCTGGTCAAACAACAGCCATCATTCTGATCAGCACTAGTTATATGAACTGGACTCTTATCTTAGTAACAGGGGAAATAATATAAGCTTCATTCACTGACTAAACAACAGGTCACTGGAGAGAAGACAGTCACACCAATTTGTCCCTGAAACGGTAGTGCTGAAGAAAGTCTGGTCCTAGCTAACTACTCTGCATGTGAGCTTTCACTATTGCCCTTCCTCATCATTGTTTGTAGACCACTATTCAGAAGTCTTTATAACAGTGATGGCATTATAGAAGTACTCTTAAATGCTTCAGAAATACCATAGTTAATGGTAGAGGGAATTCTTGTTTGTTTTTACTGGCTTTGTTTCCTTTTGAAGAAAAAACCCCACATCATCAAGATTTAAATTCATAGCAGGTTTACCTGAGCATCACCATATTCATCATTTTAAATTCCAAAATATAGCTTTTTGTCTCCCTTCCCTTAAGTCTCCAACATAAATATTTCTGAAAAATGTTCCAGAGAAGGCAAAATTTCACAAATTGTGGAAAAATAAAAAAAAGCCTCCAAACAAAAAAAAAACAGGAGTTGCCTTATTTATCTCTTCATGGATGGTTATGAAATGTTTCCCCTCCTGGAATTTCCTCAAACTTCCTCTCATCAGCAGAGAGTCAGATAGAGTGTTTAATTGACCATTTCAATATTAAAACCTACATGTATGTTACATCCTATGGAAGAAAAAAAAAATATGGAAGTGCATCAGACATACAGATCTTGGAGCTTATACACTCAGATTATAGGAACGAGTGCAATCCTACTTCTATGTATTTCTTATTGTCAAATTTGAAATAAATGTGTCCATATAAAATAATAGGAAGCTAGTAACATCAAGCTAAAACAATAGGAAGCAAAATGACACAAAGACAACAGAGGAAATATTTAACTCAAGAAAATATTTTGATTTGCTACTATTTCCTGTATGTTGTTCTACTGTTAAAGGTTATTTAGAAAAGCTATTCTCTATTGTTCTTTCATAAAAGTCTATTAAAAAATGAGGGGTTTAATAATTTTTCCCTACCACTTGAATTAATAAAAAGAATATTAGATCATAGAACAGATGAAAAAGTACAAAATAAACTCACAGTTTGAGTTGTGTAACTGTGTCACCATTACGCAGCATACCATCAATAACCGAAGAGCTTCCTTTAGTCTGACTCTGTCCTAAGAAAAGCTCCCTCCCTTGCTCCCAAATCAAACTTCAACCTAATCCACCTGAGAATAATATCCTAAAATGAGGAATACCTTGCAGTTCTTGATGGCACACAACTGTAGCAGGTTTGTGCAATAATGTAGGAATGAAGTTAAATAAAGATGTCATTGTTAACAGCAGAGAAGCATTAGGCTTTGCAGTGTATAGGAAAATAATTATTTAAACCTTATTTTTATTGCAAGGGTGTAGTACTACATTTGTGTGATAGCTTACTGTCGTGTATGGTTTTGTACTTTGTGCCTTATGTGTGTGTGCTCCTTATTCAACTGCAAACTATGTCTATTCTTTCTGAAAGTTGTCTTACCCTTTGTTTGAATAAATTTAAAATGCTTTCTCTCATAGCTATAGCATATTTAATTGTAAAATTATAGTCTAAAACTACCTCTAATTAATTGTAATACTAGATTTAGTTAGCTGAAGAGAAAACAACTATAAAAGTGTTTAGACCTAATACATTTTAATGGTGAAATGTTTCTAACTGGATCAATAAATCCCGGAAAGAAGCTAGCATAAACACAGAACATCCTATGCAATATACTGTAAGAGCTAATAAGATGACAAAAAAAAAACCAAAACCAGAACAAAAAAAACAAGCAAACAAAAAATAATAATAATTAAAAAAAACCCAGTAGATATTATGCTTAAGTAGATAAAACTTCTGAATTTCTAAATGTTCCCTAAGCAAGAACCTTAAGGAATCAAGACAATATAACTAAGAAATCCTATGACAGATTCTTCATTCAGCTATATCTTCACTTTCTAATTGTCCAATTTCATCATATAGTCCATGGGTCTAGCAGCTTTTAACTCATTAATAACATTAATGATTATTTGGTGTCTGCAGTCTTCCTTTCACCTGCATCATTTTATGCATGGGCTTTCTTATAATTGAAACCAGTCAGCCTCCCATGTGGGCTGAAGGAATTCAAGGCTGAGAGTTCTCAAAGTATTCTAAGGGATTTAATTTCAATAACCAATATGCATCTAAATCCCCCAGAGTGCTTTGAAGAGTCTCAGCTCAAAATCCAAGCGTGCTGAATCTCAGGTGAATCTATTAATTACATTTATCTGTTTGCTTAAGAAAGGGGATTATTACAAATAAATACCTTCTCAAGTTTTTTCCCCTGGGATTCCTCTAAATTTTAATTTTGGTACTGGGTCTTTGTATGAATCAGATATTCAAAAGTTTCTAGAACATTAAACTTGAAATAAGTTTAGATGGCAACTGTGATATCCTACAATGGTAACTAAAGCTGTATGGAAATACTTCTAGTTCTAATATCATCCATTTCATTTAGTTCTCTACAATTCAAGCTAAAGACAAGCTTAAAAGACAGTATTGTATGTTCAGCTGTTATCTTCACTGTGATCATTTCTTCTGCTCAAGAAATGTAAGCAAATGTCACCTTTTTCTCTCCAAAGTGAATGTAACTGCTGTGTAGATTACTGTTCGGTACACTGCATATCACTTCTGTAATCTGTACATTAAAGCAAAATCTAGAAAGTGTTATATAAAAAATTTACAGTAGCAGCTGAATGCATATTAGATGCTGTTAAATGTCAGTTGGCAATATAATGTGCATTCTACTGCATGAGAGATCACCAGAAGCAATTCCTTTCACCATCAATCTAAAAATGGTTATGTTGATAATATAAATCTAATACATACATGTGTAAGTCTGGAGACAGAGCTCCCTTTTATTTACACAGGGAAACAAATGATCTCAGAGCATATGTGTATTTCAGAAAAGCAGAGAGGAATCTCTTCTCCAATCCTTGCAATGAGACTTTGTTTGTTCACATTAAGAAATGACCCTACAACACATGGCAGTGAAATCAGTTTTTTTTTTTTTTTTAATTCTGTAAAAAAGGAGGTACTTTGCTTTTAGAATGAAGATTTTTATGGGTTTTTTTCAGTACGTTCTGATTGCAGATAGAGACTGGAATGGATTAGTTATCTAGGGACTATGGAAAATAAAATGTCCTTTAAAGTGTAAGTTAAGCACCGCAGAGGTTAGGAGAGAATGTAATGGTAATGACTCACAGCTATTGCTTGTGATAACTCCACAGTGCCATTAGATGAAGAGGAAAAAAAGTTGACACTATTATAACTTATCTTGAGATGATGAACATGTATCTGTTCAGGTTCCTGTTCTTATTACCATAACCATCACCATAGGGCTGAGTAGGCATAACCATTTTGTGTTAATCATTGTAAAACACACAAAAAAAAATCTTTAACAAAAGCACAACAAGCTTAAGTAGGAGAAAAGAGACAAGCAAAAAAAAGTTGAAGGCAGTAAAGCAGAAAGACATAAAGTACAAGGATGACAAGACAACTCAGCACTATAAGGTGGTTGTTTCAGGACACCAAAGCATAATGATTTTCAAGTATCTGGTTTTTTTAAGACAAGCAGCAAATGACTTGTCACCTATGGTACTTTATGGTAGAAACAGAGATGCATAAGCCTCTTGTGAGACCTCCTCTAGAACCTGTGAAAGATTCTTGTCACCAGTGTTTAAGATTATCCTGAGGATAATCAAGGGGAAAAGATCCCATTTCATGAGAACAGATTAAAAGATTTAGATCTTTGTTTGTTTTGCCTAATAAAATGTGAGGGATAATATTGCTGTCTATAAATATATCATGGGTAAATCCCAGAAGAGAGGGGAGTGTTTTACAATATTAGACACTGTTAGTTGCCTGAGAGTCTCTAGCCACGAGCAAAGAAAAATTCTGGAATAGATTTCCAGAAGAAGGTTAGTTGGAGCCTCAACTAATTATTTTTAAGGTTGCATTCAAACCATTTTACATAAGATGACTTCTGCAGCAGTTTCATTGCCTATTTTTAATAATCCAAAGAAAAGTACCTTCCATTCACTTTTTGTGGTTAGATTATTGGCCCAAATTTTAGTCGACTGAAATTGGGTGAAATTAAGTCCCTACTCCCTTCTTTATATATACATAGTTTTATCATCATATCAATAGGAAAACTATATTATATTAGACATGAGCAGGAATCAGCGACTAAAATCAGTGGGGCTCCATGAGATGTAAATATCTGCTTACATGGATTAAAGTGTCATATGGAATTAAAGATTACAGTTTCTGACATATTTAAAGGGAAAGAAAAAGCTTACAATATATTCTACACTTCCATGGAATTAGTGAGGTTAATATTAGGCTTCCACAGACAGCAATTCATCATTTTTCCTTGTGAATGAATGGGTTGTATATGATTAATGAAGCTTACAGATGACCTGCAAGGCATGTTACATAACACAAGGTCTGGTACATTCCCACTGATTGGCAAAATCAATCATTTTACTTATGCTTCATTACTGCTAATAGTTTTATAGCCACCATGAAAAAAAATAGGAAGTAGGGATAACTTTTCAGCTTGATTGAATGGTTTAATAATTTAAGAATAAATATTTAGCCATGCCTTGCAAGCTATAATGTTTATCCTTTGGTCCATTTATTTGTGTATTTTCTCTGCCATATAATTTGTTTACCCCAGGTTTTAGAATTTCTCCTAACTTTCTAGGAACCTGTAAACCATGAGTACGATCAGCATTTCAGGAACCACATCGCATACTTTGCCATGAAAAAGTTAATTGTAAACAAATTCTAAAAAATAAATAAATAAAAATAGTT
>JAAGNO010003135.1:70346-81557 GCA_033439905.1 Ceryle rudis | reverse complement strand
TATATAATTTTATTATTTTTCAACCTTTTTTTTCTGCTTAGATATATTACTTTCTTATTGTATAAATCAGATAAGCATCTAATTGTAGGCATCTAATAAACCAAGCAGAAATGTAACAACATAGTGGATATTTCTTCACAAGTTACAACAGTAAAGAAGTAATCTATATGGTTTTCACTAAAATCCATGATTATTCTATCAATATATTCATGGCTGAGATCAAAAAACTATTATAATTTTTTAGATGAGAAATTATTCAGATCAGAATTAATTATTTGTATCCAGGAGGTTGTTGCATTTTGTTCTTTTATTTGTTTGATTTATGTCTGTGTTCTATTCATGCTCAGATAGAGGTGGTAAATTTCTGGTTTGGATGCTTCACTTACCAAGAACCCTTACTCATTTATACTAAAGGAGTTTTTCTTATGACTGTGGGATAAAAATTGTGTCTATAGGGGAAAAAAAAAACAAAAAAAACCCCAAAAATAAACATGGAGTGGAAGGGGATATTTTCAAGAAAACACCAGGTGAATCATAGGTGGTATTCACTGGTTAATGTTCATTTCTGCAGTGGAGGCTGGGTCATTAAATCACTCACTGACTTAAATGGTTTCATTAGCCCCGGTGAGAACGCACCTGGAGTATTGTGTCCAGTTATGGGCTCCCCAGTTCGAGAAAGACAGAGATCTACTTGAGAGAGTCCGATGGAGGGCTACGAGGATGATTAAGGGGCTGGAACACCTGCCTTACAAGGAAAGGCTGAGACACCTGGTACTTTCTAGTCTGGAGAGGAGAAGACTTAGAGGGGATCTAATTAATGTGTATAAATACATAAGGGCTGGACATCAAGAAGGCAGGGACAACCTCTTTTCCCTTGTGCATTGTAATAGCACAGGGGGCAACAGATCCAAGCTAGAGTACAGGAAGTTCCACCTTAACATGAAGAAGAACTTCTTTACTGTAAGTTATAGAGCATTGGAATAGACTCCCCAGAGAGATTATGGAGTCTCCTTCTCTGGAGACTTTCAAGACCTGTCTGGATGCATTTCTGAGTGATCTGCTGTAGTTTTGTCCTGCTCTGGCAGGGGTGTTGGACTCGATAATCTTTGGAGGTCCCTTCCAACCCCTAACATTCCATGATTCTGTGATTAGTTTGACATTTATGACACTGCAGTGTTCAAAAGGCATGATTTGGTGCTGAACTCTCAACTCCATGTAATCACAGTGACCCAAATGGCAGCAGATGTGACAGCTTGCCCTCCTTGTCTCATGTGTTACAAGGCCTCCCTGAGTGGATTTTTGAGATAATAAATCTATCTGTCTTTTAAGATTATTATTTTTCCTTATTTTACTGCTGAAATTTCTCTATGCATTTCTCTACCAGAATGATTCAATTTTTTTTTAAAAACAGTTTAGGTATCTGGTATGTCCACAAAAACATCAGAAGATTTTTTTAGTGTTGCTTTCTCCTTCTTAACCTCAGTTTATTAGATATTTTTGAGATATTTCAGGTCAATTCTGTTGCAGATTATGATGGAGAACATTCATCATGTCTAGAAGACAACCTTTAAATTAAACATTGAAGAATGGGTCTTTGGGTTCCCTCTCTGCAGGCCCCCTCTGTTAAAAGAATTATTTTATTTCTGTGTAGATTTTTGTTAATCACTTTTTCATTTGGATGTATAATTTTCAGATTGAAATTCAGAAGAGGGAAGTTTGAGAGGACATTTTTCAGCCTGAGTAATAAACTCAATACAAAATGGATGCTTCCTCCCTCTGAATTTTTTATTCAAAAGGTACAGCATCCGACTGATGAAGTTTCTGACTAAGTGCAATAAGCCACAAAAAACATCTCAAAGAAACCCCACACGATTGTTTTTTAAGTCTATGTTACCTTAGTGCTTTTCTAGAGGATGCCAACTTTTCTTATATACTTTTCTTACATATGTCTTTGTCCAGACCCTATTACCTGACTGATGTGTCTGTGACATCTAGTATAATCCTGTATCAGTCAAAGAGAGCATTTCCACACCAGTTCTCCAGCTGCATCTAATGCAGTTGAACATAGCTGAATGAAAAAGAAAAATAAGAAAAAGAGTTAAATAATGTACAAAGAACCATTCCTTGAAAGATTTCTGAAATCATATTATAACAAAATTCTCAAGGAATTTGTGGAATAGTGGGTAGGTAATGGTTTCTTACCCCTCTCTGACCTGTAGTTTATTACTTTAATGCTGTGCTTTGCTGACGTTTTTTAAAAACTCAGTGAGAAACTTCCATGAAAATTCTCACCATTAGCAAGGGAGAGGCTGGAGGGGTGTTGATAACAAGCAGGCTTCTAGAGGCCACTTGTATCTCCTGATCTCTGACAAACAGCCTGCAACCAGCTCTGGGAGCCATTTCCAACAGTGTTTGCAGTAATGTCTATGCAAAACGTGTAACAACTAAGATAAGAAATTTTGATTGCTAACACCAGTCCATTAAGAAAATTTTTGAGAAAGAAATAGCTAGAGCAGTTGACAGAGTGAAAAATTTACTGATTAGTTTTATAATTTATCCACAATCCTTTTCGTGTTACCATGGAAGTGGCAGCTGGAAAATGAACTTAGGTGTTACTTGCTGTCAGGAAGCCAAAGGACAACACAGAGCATGAAAGAAATGCTTTCCTTGAACACAGCACAGCCCTCGTACCTGGATGAACCTCCTAGTTACAGATGAGTTTTCCCTATATACACAGATCCTGGATACCTTTTAAGTTTGGAATCTGAGCTAGTTTTTAAGAGAAAAATCAATCTCCAGAAGTCAATAATAAAATTAAATACAGCAAAGGGGAAAATTCATTGTAATTAACTGGAAACTGAATGATACCATCATCACTGAATTGCAAAATATCAGGGTTTTTACAATCCCATATGAAGTGCCATTATAAATGGCTGCATGTCACGAAGGGCAAAACAGTCATTTTGCATTTACTGAGGAAACTGGCTTCCAAGTGGCAGAGGGTGTACGGTCCTTTTGGACATGGAAATAAATCTAAAGAGTTAATCTCATATAGGAAAAAACCAAGATAGACATACAGCAAAGAATTTTACAACAACAGTTGCCAAGTTGTGATTTAACTGTGGTTTAACAATATGTAGTTTTGTTTGAGAGCTTGACTTCGGTGTCCTGTGAAGATGTGAGATAAGAGTAGTGCCCTGTCCTGATCTGAACAGAGTGAGATTTGAAATTGTGGGCTCTGAAAGTGCTGAAATAAGACTGAGGTTGGTACTGAGATCATAAGTCAAAATGGTGAAACACATGTTAAAATATCATAGACTACTTTTACTATTTTTGTATCAACTCAGAATCACACATTTGATTAGTTTTGATTATTTTAGGTCTTAATAGATTGTTAGGCAGGAACATAAGAGCTGATACTGAGCTGTAGGAAATGGTCTTCTGCCTATTATAATCTTCAATACTGTTGGAGAAATAAACATAATACATAGTTTTTGCCACTAATCAACACAGATTAGATTTCTTTTCCTGAGATGAAATGTAATAAATCTCCAAGGATGCTTACTCTGTTCTGGAGCGCTTGCATGTCATTGCAAGAAACTTGCTTTTACATTTTAAACACCCCCCTTTATATTTTTTATGGGAACTGCAACATAGCTATGGTAATGTGAAAGTGCCACTTCCTCAGAGATCGGAAAAACTGAGAAAAAGTAAATTGTCAGGCAAGATGCTGTCTCTAGCACTTTTCCCTCACGGGGGAACTTTGCAGTTCCTTTTTTCACCTAACAAATAGTAAGTTAGAAGGCTAATTTGGTTGTTGGGGCAGAAATGCAACTTTCTGCCTGGATTTCCCTATGCCACCATTTCCCTAATGAGACTTGAGTTAATGTCTCCTTTTCTCAGATTTTGTTCTTTTGAAACCAATGTCTTCGCATCACAAGGTAGTGTAATGCACTCATAAGAAATTGCAGTATTTTATGAATCATTAAATGAGAATAGCAGAGACTGAGGTTTATTAACTGAGACAGCAAATGCCTTTGACAGTAAATATTTATGACTAAGTTGCAACAAGCGGAAGGAAAAAGGGTTCAAATAACCTGCTCATTTCTTGTAAGCAGCAATACCAGCCTACCCTTAGTCTATGTGTCCTTTCTGAACACATGCATGGAGATAAATAATCCTTTAGCACGAGTACATTAGAGGTATCACCAGTCACAAGAGTAACTGGACAAAGTCAAATCATGGCTTTGTTTCAGATCCATTTTGCTTTGCAGAATCAGAGCAGAGCTAAGGAGAAAAGCTTTCACCCTCCTTCAGCTTTCTCAAGGCATACTTTAAGGTTTATTGCATGAACATTTAATTTCTAAATGCTTATTTGACTAGTCATTATAAATTAGGACCACAGAACCCCTTTCGAAGAGTAATATGTCTGAGTTTTCATGAACAGATTTTAAATATCTATTTAGAAATAGTCTTTATTATTTAGGTCATTCATTCTTGCTCAGGAGAAAAATCCTCATTGTGGATGCAATGTAAGTACAATCAAACTGAATTTTGTGGTCAGATCTGCTTAAAAAACATGTTGGTAAAGGATATAATAGTTTTTCTATGAATATATAAATAGAAACTCTGAAAAGTCAAATGGCCAAAAATTGCTGTAGCATTTGCAAGTCTATATAAAAAGACAATTTTTAATAATATGAAAATTTTATTTTATTTTATTCTTGCAGCCTCATCCATGAACTAAAATCAAAACAAAAAAGGAGCTGAAATTTATGTGCATGATTTCCCATTGGATGTTTGCTGCTACTTGGTTTTACTTATTCTGGTATCAGAAAAGTTTATTTAATTCTTTTCTTGTGATAACCCTTTTAATGATCATCTCTGTGAGAAAGCCAGAAGGGTAACTTGAATCAGAGCAATGACAAAGAGGGCAAGATGAATTGATGAGATTGCTACAGATGCAAAGAAAACTAGAATTTTGCCTGCATAGTAGTAATATAGGAGATTCTGTAGCAGATCCAGTGCCTATAAAATGGGCCACACAAAAGGAATCACATTAACATCTTTTCTGAGTGTTAAAAACAGACCATATAAGTCATCATTTATGGAATCCTATTACCAGATGTCGGACAGGAGGAGCCTTACTCTCCTCTTTCATCTTTGCTGAAGAAAAAGCTTGTCACTGTGCTTTTATGTCTGAAACTTCCAGATTGTTCCTTAAATAATATTATTCTCAATTGCCTTTAAAAGTTGATTGATGACATACGAGTCTGAACTTACCTTCTGATTAAAGATCAGAACAGATGATGCACCAGATGATTTGTTTAGCTCTTTATTAGTTCAAACCCACAGGGACCTTCTTTGCAGACTCATCATTCCATCCATCATTAGGTCAGTGCTTAATTCTGGACCTGAAGGAGAGAGGGAACAAGGTAGGAGCGCCCTTACCTCCCATGAGCATCTTCAAATCAAGAGAGCTCAGCTCATTGAGATCAGGGTGATAAGCAAGCATGTATGTTTTGGAAATGGTGTGAGTGAGATGAATAAGAAGTTCAATGAGACTAATAAACATTTCATGCTGTCATTTACAGCTAAATATCACAGATGTTGATGGGGCTAATGCTAGTTTTCAGTCTATATTATGATTAATTAGGTAGACAACTTACTGGTGTAGTAATGCTACATTCACAGTAAATGGTTACTTTTCAAGTTTATATCCTAAGCTTTTGGCTTGGAAAAACTTCCAATAACTTCAATGGCAGTGTAAAGGAAGAAATTAATAAAGCACCAAGAGATTTAAGTTTCCCTTCCGAAACTCTTTGAGTGTCTAAATCTTTAGAAAAGGGCTATTCAAGATATCCAGCATATTCCTGTTTCTCCTGAATCTGTGAAAAACCTTCTCTTAAGATCTATGCACAACTTGAAGAGAAAAAGCAAGAGCTGGGAAGAAGTAGATAGTTTTGATGTAAATCCTGGGGAGAAAAAAAAAATGTTAATGTATAAAGACTTGTTAGTTCCCTAGTGGTTTGGATCTCTGAATACAGGTTTCTCTGAAGCCTTCTTGTATGGTGTGTGCCTCAAGTAACCTTAATGTTGCAGTCCCATCCAACTAGATTGCAAAACAGCTATGGTGGGCATGAAGAGCTGAGAAGACAGCTTTCCTAAGTGAGTGAACTGTGAACTTGCCTGTGTCCCGGGGGTTCAACAGGCATCAGGTGACAGAGAATTATGAAGATTAGACTTTTTCCCCTGCTATGTTCTCTTCTCTAGAGATAGATTTTTTTTCTCTCTCTATGTATATGGATTATTCTCATGTAGGACATATCAGAACTATTCTTCCATCCGTAACTATATAAACTATGTGCAGGGGTTTTTTTAAAAAAAATATTTAAAAGTAATAAAAAGATTTGGAAGAGCTTCTTTCAAAAAAACATGGTAAGTAAAACCTCTAATAGAACGGCAGCATCTAATACCTCTACGTGCTGAGCAGGAGTCAGTGTTTAATCATGTACTAAACCAGTAAATACAGTTAAATTCCCTTGCATTTACCATTTTATATACTTTTGATTGAAAGGTCCCATGTTATAAAATAGAAATCATTCGTGAACCTGTTAGCTCCTCTGACCTTAATAATGTGTAACCAGAATTAATTATCACATTGAAGCATTTGCTGTAACTTATCATTAAGTGGTTATTGCAGAGCAAGAATGCAGAATCTCGGTGAATTAATCAGTGACCTATATTTTCTGGTGCTTCTGCTTAAATTTAGCCTTGTTCAGAATGACAGAAGATCTGTCCAATTGCATTCTTGTTAAATGTTCTCAACTGAATAAGCCTGGTTACTGTTATTCAGTGAATAAAGGAGTGCTTTCTTCACAATGCTGTCACACATGGATTGGTATATTGATGGGAACTTTTAATTCATTCAGCTATGTCCACACCAGAGTCTCTCCAAACTCTTTGTAGGAAGCAAGACCCTGCTGTCCCTAAAGCAATGAGAGCTTTGCTGCTGAGTATACTGGGAGCAAGTTTGAAATGTAAATTATTAATCTACTTTTACTTCAGAGCACTCAGCAATGGAAAAAAATGTTTCTCTGGGAGCAAACCCATTTGAATACAGTGATAGACAACAGTAATTCAGCAGTTTAGAATCAATGTGCTGCAGCAATTTACTTGTACCGTAATGTATGCCCAGGAGGATGGAAAAAGTGATAACCTCATGGTAAATGACAGTTTCTGACAATAAACAGAAAGGTTATGGTTATTTTGGAAGAGAACTTCTTTCTCACCCATATTTAAATATAGAACTTATCATGAAAATAAATTACATCAGAAACAAGAGGGAAGTAATTTTTAAAAACCCACTGCGCTAGTATGGTATAACTACTATATAGTGATATCTTTCCCCAGCAGAAAAATATAAGGACAATCATCAATAATGAGGTACATTTTGAACATTGAATTATAGCATTTAAGACAAAATAACCATTTATTTGGATCCAGATTGTGTGTGAAAAGAAAATATATGGGAGGAAGAGAACAGGTTGAGGCAGGCTTTGGGAAGTGGAGACTGCATATCTAGGAGAGAAAATCTAAAAGATATAACATACATACTGCCAGCTGTTTGACCAATAACACTGCAGAGCTGCAGAAAAAGAGACGGCAAACACATAGAACAGATTTGCAAACTGATGTAATTTTGCTGTGGGTTTTGTTTGTCTGGTTGTTTTTAATATAGAGCCTAGCAGCAAGGATCAAGAATAAAATGGACAAATTGGGGTTTATATGGAGATGTTGAAGGTCAAGATTAAAGGTGCAAGAAAATAAAAGATGCAGAAAAATCACTTTATTGACCTTGAAGCTAGAAAATCCATTAGGTGGGACCTACCTGATGAAGTGGGGCAAATCTAATTCTGAAGAGAAATGGAGAAACGGGGGACAAGAAAGGATGACCAGAAGGACCACCCAGTAAGGGAGGCTGTCATACATCCCTTGAGAAAGAACCATGAGTGAGGACCATTTTCAAGTGTCAGTACACACAGGCCCACAGTGTGCAAAACAGGAGCTAGATATCTGTGCACAGCCACATAGCTCAGTATTTCTGGAATCGGGGATACAGCACTGTGATGGAAAGACACAGGCTTTCTAGGTGGGACCTGAAGTTAGGTTAGTTTAGGATTCAGTCAGGGAACTGGTAGACAGGAGCTCCTTGGAGGCTGCCCTGAAGGGCAAAGGACCCAGGAGATCTGGCTGATCTTTAAGGACAACCTCTTCAGAGCAGAACAGTGTGTTGATGAGCAGAAAGCTGAGGATGCCTGGCAGGAGAGACAAGGAATTCCTGATTGGGCTCCAACACAAAGGGAAGAATACAGGGGGCAGACATTGTGATATGCTACCCAGGAGGAGTACAGAATCATAGCCTGAGTGTGCACAGCTAGAACCAGGCATGCCAAACACCCACTGGGGACAAAATTTATAAGAAATATGAAGGGCAGCAAGAAAGACATTGAAGCAAGAGGAAGTCTAAGGAAAATGAGGCTGCTGTGCTCTAGAGACAAAGGATACAGAAAAGGCTGAATCGCTCAGTACCTTCTTTGTCTCGGTCTTTACTGATAAGGTTTTCTACCAGCTCTAACTGGATTCTGGCAGAGTCAAGAGGATGAGTTCCTTCCCACAGTAAGCAAAAACTGAATTATAGACTCCTTAAGCAAACTGAACATAACACAAGTCTACGGGCAGGGTAGGATGCATCCAAGGTGTTGAGGGAGTGGGCTGCCATTGTTACAGAGTGACTTTCTGTCATCTTTGACAGGTTCTGACAGGGAGATCCCTGGCGACTGGGTAAAGAAAAATGTTGCTCACATTCAAGAAAGGCAAGAAGGAGACTCCAGGAAACTACAGGTTTGCTGTCCTATTGTTCATTGTTGCTGAGTAAAAAGTCAATTTAAAATTTAATCAAACTAGCTTTGATTTTTAGGAGTTAAAATTAAATGTGTTTCCTTAATAGACTATAGGTAAAAAAAATCCACCAATTGAATTCTGCTTTCAAAGTCTCAGTAGAGACCTTTCAATATTTTGCACATTAACACAGAATTCACAAATGTTTCCTGCATTCACATACACCAGCTCAGTATTTGTGTATCTTGCAGACTGGTACACATATTAATTGCACAAAACAAAGAGTCATCTTTTGACCACAGATACTGAAAAAAAACTTATAAAATGAAATGGGGTGGAGAAAGAAGAAAGAAGCTTGTCTCCTCAGAGCATACAGTTTACATAATATAGATTTTTACTTTTTCCCAGCAAGTCTGTTTCCTATTTCACTGCATACTTATCTGCTTTGTTGAAACAGCTGTATCTTCCCAGCACAGTATGAATGAAGATCACAAATAATATTTGTACAGCAATTTTTAACTACTGTGCAAATAGAAATAATCACTCTCCTAATTGTCTTTTCTTTCTATAAATACAGTACATTCTTTATTCTTAAAAGAGGTGATGACACTATGAAATTCCACCAGAGTGAAAAAGGAAATCTTCTATTATTAATTATGTGAAGATTCTTACTTGCACTTACTTGCAAAATATAAAAAACCTTACTTGCTTTCTTATAAAGAACCTATGCCCATATTTGCAAAAATTATGGTACCAACTACCCCTTTCTAGAGCACCTGGAAAACAGGAGCAGCTGAAATGGATCAAAGCAAAGATACACCTAACACAAAACTTGCCTTTAGTAGTGGTCACTACACATGCTTTAGGAAATGGTGCAACTGTAGAGTGATTATTCTTGCAGTATTTACTCCCAACTTTCATGTATCTGTGGTTTAGAGACTTCTTGAATTTGAGGTTGCATTAGCATAATTCTGCTTCAATAGCTTTTGTGGGCCTTCTTTCATCACTGTATTAATTACCTTATGAACCCTTTAATAATTTTGCATTTACTAAGTGGGGTGACAATGAGCTCCAAAGTTAAATTACATGCTGTGAAAAACAGTGTTTCTTTTGTCTATTTTGGGTCTACTGCCAAACAACTTTATTAGGCCTCCCTGATTGTCAGGATTTATTACTACTTCTCTTGTTATTTTCTCCTCAAAGCAGTTCTATGCAGCTCCTCAAACATATACCCCTGTGGTCAGAACTTCCTCAAGCTCTTTTTTTCATAAGCATCAATGTAAACAAATTAATTTAGCTTTTTTGCTTTCACACTTTTTTTTTTTTTTTTGTCCTCTTGAGGTGTCTTTACATTCATTAATCCTTGTCATCCTTTTTACATCTCTAGGAGGTGTGCTATCATGCCATTCTATGTAACCCCAGCTGGGTCACATAGTACTGTTACTGTACTTTTTCTACATTGGTATGGAATTTCAATCCATGGGGATAGTGCATAACTGATACACCAAGTTTAGAGCCATACCAATTTTATTTCTTCAGATAATATGTATACATCACTGACATTATCCATTCCCATTACAGTAATATATGATCGACTTCTAGTGCATACAGTATATCATACAGATGACAGACACCTACTAATCAAAATAACTTATCTATTTGAAGGATGAAAACCCACTGTAAATCTATTTGCACATTTCCTGTTAACATCATTAAATTATGTATGCATGGGAGTAATAATTTTATGGTCCTTGATATGGAAACATGGATAATTGCTTTCTTAGAGTAATTTAAATCTCCTCTCTACTTCTAAAATAATACAAGGTCCCACTTGGTAGGGTGGCACAGTAGCTACCTCTTTGCAGCCTGTGATGTACAAGGAAATATTTTATATGGGTTGAAAGGGATTGGACAACTTAATGGAAGGAAAAACAGGAAAAAAAAAAAATCATGAAGGATTACTGAACAGATAGAAACAATGTTTGGTTCAGAAAGACCCTAAGTTGCAGGGCAAGAAAAGTGGCTAGAGGGTCTCAGAAGGAAGTATCATATATGCTTGCCCTGTCTGATGTTATTTTCAGGACATCTGTTTTGTTTAGGCAGTGCGAGACAGATATGGAACTTTGATCTGACCTAACAACAGCTGCTCTCACATTCCTGTATTTAGTGATAACTTGAATATTAACACAATCAGTCTCTATAATGCATACAGTCATATAAAATCTTACTAGCAGGTATAACCTAAAGTGTATTGTTGTGGTACTATAAATGGCAGTTATATTTGCATTGAGCTTGCAAATATATGTGATT
>JAAGNO010003135.1:50635-70246 GCA_033439905.1 Ceryle rudis | reverse complement strand
TTGATCTGACCTAACAACAGCTGCTCTCACATTCCTGTATTTAGTGATAACTTGAATATTAACACAATCAGTCTCTAAAATGCATACAGTCATATAAAATAAGACAGCAAATCTTACTAGCGGGTATAACCTAAAGTGTATTGTTGTGGTACTATAAATGGCAGTTATATTTGCATTGAGCTTGCAAATATATGTGATTTACTTACAGTTGGCTGATCATTTTTGCATCTTCCATCTCAGACTTCATTCCACAGACTTCCATTGTGCTCTAACTTTTTCCAGGAACATGATGCTTTCACAGTTGTAGAAAAATAATTTACTGCTGGGCCAATGCCATATGGGGGTTGGAAAGTCCCAATTCTTAAACATCTGCTCCTCAAAAAATAAAATTTGGCTCGTTTTCAGCTTAATGAGTGTGATACATTTGTCATATCAGCTGAAAGTGGAGAATATATCCTGCAGACAGGTGCTGGAACCCATAATCTTATAGATATAAAATCCTCATTGGAATAGAGGGAAAATATCTTAATAAGTTGAAAAGATACCCATGAGAGAAGTTGAGGCAATTAAAACGTTACCTTACTCCCAATTTATAACTAGGTATATCAAAGAGTTATATAAATATAAATTGAATCTCACAAAACCTAATGAACATGATTATATCTGTTCTACAGATGGGTGGAAAACTTGCACTGTGAGTAGGACATATTTTAAAACACCCAGCTGCTGCTTCTGTGTTTCAGATGAGATTATAAAAGCTTATAAAAAAACTAAGTGTTTTAGCTCCAGTGTGTATGTGTATTTATTTTACATAACTGAAGGGTTATGTGACAGTTCAGTGCTCATTTTGTGGAAACCTGGCTGTAGCAGGAGGAAGTATTAAAAAATAATTTTCACGGAGGAAAGTAACTTACTATGGTCTAATTAGGTTGTTCGCCAGCTTATAGGTAAAGAAAGCGACTGGATTCTAGAAGGGATGTGTAATATCTGATAATGATATCTGTGATATATCACTTATGTACACATATATTTATTTGTGTAACCATTCATTTGATTCAGCACTTCTTTAGGCAGATATATGGCTCGTGCATACTTACAGCCCTGTGTTTGATTTAATAAATTCACACAGATTTGATTCTATCTTTGAGCAAAACACTTCTGATATTTCTAAGGAATGGCACATCTGCACAGGAGATTCGGAAATCACATAACAGGATGCAGTTTTTCACCAGGAATGCAGCTGAGGGACTCGGTCCGAAACCTGATGAACGTGTTAACCAAAGAAATTTATCTTTATAAACTTTCTTTCATGATTTTTTTTCCCCAAGTTTATTTGACCTTTCTGTTACCTGATTGAGAAAGGTACAGTCTTTCCCAAATACTTTAAGTGATAGCTGTGCAAACATAGTATTCTTTATAGGTACTTGTCAGCAGTGCACAAGAGCCAGCTACAAAATAACTCTCATTTAGCTGACAAGAATCCACTCCAGAGCACAGTAACATATTTAAACAAAGCAGTTTTAAAACATACAGAGAACAAAACATACCTCTGGTAAGTGCCCCTTACATACATTTTAAATTATTTTTCTGTGTAGGAAAGAGTTGCCCTGGAAAATATTATTCCAAATAAACACAAACAACTATGCTGCCCCAGAAATGCTTAGCTTGATATTTTAGACATGTATAAAGAAAAAGATTTGTATTCTGGCATTTCCTCCTATGTTGTACAGAATGTTAGTGTCCTGTTTGTGTTAAGCTCCCCAGTCTGACTGATCCATAGAACATATAACTGTCACATAGTTCTTAGAGACACTACTATCTGTGGATGTCAGGGTATTAGATGCTATTAAACAACAGAATAAGAATGTAGTGACACCTTTAGAAGGCATTAAAAAGTAACATTAGCTTTCTGTTAAATTAGTGTTAATGGGTTAAAAAATAAGACCATTATAGATTCATTTAATAAATTGTCCTTTTATAGGAGTTCTGTCATTTCTTGTAAAATATATAATCCTGGTGACAGGCTTTTGCCCTGAATATGTAACAATAAAAATGTTAATCAAAATAACGTAAGAAGCTGCAGTAAATATGGTGCAGATGCTGAGATGATTTGCATTCTGAATTTTATTCACAATAGGCATTTAAACTAAATTTTAAAATAAACATATCTTAGCAATTAGGGTATCTAACTTGAGGCATAGAAACAATTTGATCTGGTCTGAGCAACCAAGGAGAAATTCTCCCTGAACATCTATAGGCAGCCTCTATAGGAGTGTGCAACTGTATGATCCCAGAGTACTTTCTACCACTGGATGTTGTCCTGTCTCCTGCTTTTCTGTTATGACATCCCTGGTGTGGGATGTGCTTTCTTTCCCTGCTTTCCACGCACAGGCAAGGAAAGGAATCAAAGTGTAGTTATGTGTCCCTGTTAATAGACAATCAAGGCAAAGGCAGCACAGCATATGGAGCACTTCTGTTACACAGATTAGATGCAGCCTATGGACATGATAATGCTCACATAGGTAGCCTGACATGTTTAATAGACTTTGGTCCTTCATACCTAGAATATGTTAGAATCTTAGAATGGATTGAGTTGGAAGTGACTTCTAAAAGTCATCGAGTCCAAGACCCCTGCAATGAGCAGTGATGTCTTTAATTAGATTAAGTTGCTCAGGGTCCCATCCAACCTGACCTTGAATGTTTCCAGGGATCCACAACCTCTCTGGCAACCTGTGCCAGTGTTTCAACACCCTCATTGCAAAAAATTTATACATTATATCTAGTCTGAATCTGCCCTCTCTTAGTTTGAAACCATTACCCCTTACCCAATTGCTGCAGGCCCTACTAAAAAGTCTGTCCCCATTTTTCTTATAAGCCCACTTTAAGTATTGAAAGGCTACAAATAAGGCATCGCTGAAGCCTTAGTTTCTCCAGGGTGAACAACCCCAACTATCATAGAATACCAGCTTGAAGGGAACCTCAAGGATCATCTAGTCCAACCTTTCAAGGTAAAATAAAATAAATAAATAAATGTAGTTTCAATGAGATTGCCCACCACCCTGTCAAGCTAAGTCAAGCAGACCGCTAAGTGGCCAATGTGGGGAAATCCACAACTTCTCTTGGGAGATTATTCCAATATCTAATTGTTCTTGTGGTGAAAAATTTTCTCCTGAACTCTAACTGGAATCTCCCCAGGAGTAACTTGTACCCATTACCCCTTGTCTTTTCCTGTGACTCCTCCTAAAAAGGGAGTCTCCAGCTTCCTGGTAGACACCTTTTATGTACTGGTACATGGTAATACGGTCTCCCCTAAGCCTTCTCTTCTCAAGGCTGAACAAATGCAGTTTTCTCAGGCTTTCTTCATATGGCAGGCCTTCCAGTCCTCTGATCATCCTTGTGGCCCTTCTCTGGACCCTTTCCAGCCTGTCCACATCTTTTTTTGTATAGTGGGGACCAAAACTGAACACAGTACTCAAGGTGTGGTCTCACCAGCACTGAGTAGATTGGGATAATGACTTCTTTATCTGTGTTGGTGATGCCCTTACTAATGCAACCCACCATCCTCTTGGCTTTCTTTGCCACTGCAACACACTGTTCACTCATGTTGAGCTTGTTGTCCACCAAGACCCCCAGGTTCCTTTCCACAGGGCTGCTCTCCATCCAGGTGGATCCCAGTCTGAGCTGCATTCTTGGGTTACCAGGTACAAGACCTTACACTTGTCTCTGTTGAACTTCATGAGGTTCCTACTAGCCCAATCCTCCAGCCTATCCAGGTCTTCCTGGAAGGTGGCTCTCCCTTCTGAAGTGTCAACTGCCCCACTCATTTTAGTGTCATCTTCAAACTTTGTAAGTATGCTCTTGATCCCATCATCCAAATCATTTATGAAGATATTATACAGCATGGGCTCAATATCGATCCCTGGGGGACCCTACTTGTGACTGGTTACCGGTTTGAGAAAGAACTATTTACTACTACCTTCTGGGTATGGCCTGCCAGCCAGCTCCCCACCCACCACACAAACCACTTGTCTAGGTTGTAATGTATCAGTTTCTCTAGGAGGAGGCAATGGGGGGCCATGTCAAAACCTTGTAGAAGTCCAGGTAGACAATGTCCACTGCTCGCCCTGCATCAGCTGAGCAGGTTACTTTGCCATAAAAGGCCATCAGGTTTGTCAAGCACAATTTGCCCCTGGTGAATCCATGTTGGCTTTTCCCAGTCACATGCTACAGGTTACTTGTGACAGTCCCCAGGAGCATTTGCTCCATAACTTTCCCAGGGATTGAAATGAGGCTAATGGGTCTATAATTACTTTGGTCCTCCTTGGAACCCTTCTTGTGGGTAGGGGTGATATTAGCCTTCTTCCAGTCTCCAGGTATACCTCCCAGTCTCCACAACTTCTCAAATACTATGGAGAGTAGCCTCACAATGACATTGGCCAGCTCTTGTAACACCCTTGTATGGATGGCATCCAGGTCCATCGATTCCTACAGATCAAGGTCCTGTAATAGTTGACACACCACCTCTTCCTTCGCTGATAGCAGGTCTATGTCTGCATCAATCTGGATTTTTGTTCCCATGGCCTGGGTCCCAGCAGTGCTGGTAAAGACAGAGGTGTAGAAGGTAGACCTCTGCCTTTTCAGCATTGTTGGTGACCAGTTCACCTCTCCTGTTTAATAGAGGGCCAATATTCTCCTTCTGTTTCTGCTTGTTGTTAACATAGCTAAAGAACCCATTCTTGAAGTGTGACATATCTGGCCAATTTCAGGTCAAGCTGAGCTTTTGCTTTCCTAACTGCCTCTCTGGATATCCTGTCAATACCAGTGTCATTTTCAACAAGTAATGTTCTACTTTTCCATCCCTGGTAGGTTTCAGTTTTGCTTCTGAACAGACCAAGAAGCTCACAGTTAAGCCAAGAGGGTCTCTTGCTCTGCCTACTTCCCTTTCCTTTAGAGGTTTTGTGTATCTAGGAGAACATTCTTGAAAAACTCCCAGCACTCACTAGCACCTTTGGCCTCTGTGGAAGCTTCCCACAGGATCCCTTCAAGCTGAGCCCTGAGCAAGCTGAAGTTTGCTCTTCTAAAGTCTAAAATCATTGTCTTGGAACTAACCTTCAGCATGCTCAGCAGTATCCCAAGCTCCACAATACTGTGATCACTGCAGCCAAGGCTGTCACTAACTGAGATATTACAGAGCATGTTTTCTTGGTTAGTGAGCAGCAAGTCCAGCAGCACCCCATTTCTGGTTGGCACATATAACATTTGTATGAGTCCTCTAAGCATTACAGGAACTTGTTGGTTGACAGGTGAACTGCTGTGTTGTTCTTCCAGTAAATGTCTGGGTAGTTAAAGTCTCCTATAAGAACCAGGTTTTGTTGGCCCAGAGCTTGCTTAACTGACCCAGCTATCACTTCATTGGTCTCATTGTCTTGGTTTGGTGGTTGGTAACAGATGCCTACTGTAAGGTCTCCCTTGGAGATGACCCCTCTGATTTTGACCCAGAGGCATTTAAAGGGGCTTCCACAATTACCATAGTTGACTTCTAAACATTCCAGATATCCTTAATATAGAGTGTGACAACTCCTCCTCTTCTGCCTTGCCTGTCTTTACGAAATAGCCTATAGCCAGCTGTCTATTGTGATCCCTCAGTCGTGCGAGTTGACCCACCATGCTATTTCTATGATATTATACAATCATACAAGTTTGCCCTAAAAATCTAGGAAGAAAGATCTAATGAAAAGCTTTACTTCTATGTCTCCATGCAGATGAACAGATTGAATTTCAAGCTTTAGTCTCCTCCAAGGAAGAAAAGAGAGAAGAGGAGCTACTCTGGGCTGCAGGATAACTGCTCCCAGGAAAGAAGGAAGCATGGCTCCAAGTGCAGAAGGCAGGTTGGAACATTTCCTTTGCGTCTGCTTCTGTAGTATAAATAAACAAAAACAGAGAAAATAACAACAAGAGGAAGAAAAACCAGAGTGAAACACTCTTACAAACTTTTCTTCCCCTGGGGAGACGCTGAGCATACAAACAACATGACAGATGTAGGGATGCTGGATTCCCCCCCTTGGTGTAGTTCTGAAAGGAGCTTCTAAAGTTATGATCCCAAGCATTTTATAGTAAACCATAGAGAAAAAAAAAAAAAAAAAAAAACCAAAACCACACAGCCACCACACACACCACCAAAACCAATCCACAGAGGATAAAGATGCCTGTTATAACTGCATTTCACTGCCAATTTCATACTGGATGGTTATACACAGATGCTGCAAGAATTTGGCACTGAAACTGGTTGTTTGCCAGCTGTAACAACTGAAGAATTAGATCAGCTTCTGTACAGTGCCATAAAATGAACAATGGCTGTTGTAATACCATATCTTACAGATTCTTCCATGTGTTCATTTTTTTTGAATGATGAATGTAAATATTAAAATGCTGTGATATTTTTAAACTTGGCTTCAGAATACTGGAGTGGCTCTGTGGGAAAATCATTTGTCCCTGGCTGTGTAACAATCACTTTCCACCAGTCAAAACTCTGGCTACAATCTGCTTCTAATTAATCAGGAAGACAAGACAGGGCTAGTCTTGTACTGAGACAATGTCATATATAGTGGACTCACTGTAAAGCATGCCAGACAAAGATGTGTTTAGTGCACTAAAAGGAACATTCTAATTATCAGCTTAATGCTTGAGTCTTAAATTCTTTTAAAAAAACAATACACATTAAAGCATAGCAAATAATCTGGATACAGTGAAAACATGTGCTGTAAAATAGTAATGCCTAGGCCAAACCAAAATATTTAGAATTTTATTATAAAATTATCCAATTCTTCCAGAAGCCCTGCAGAGTACAGGAAATTCAAAAATGCTGACAAACCTAGCTTCTTGTTCTGGGTCTTTCACTATTCACCTTCAACAATTTATAGAGCAAATGGAGCTGAAATATTTTTTACAGTTTACAAAATAAAAGATGTGATGCTCCAAAAGATAATGAAAAGACAGAAATTTTTTAAAAAAAAATAGTTTGTGAAAGCTGCTTTTATTTTTTGGCCAGCAATAGTTCTTAGATGCTGAATAGAGCTCTCTCTTGCAAACCTTACTAACACAGATGGTTCAGCTAAAGTAAGGGGAAGCATTCATCTATCAGCTATGTGCAGGGGCAAATCATAAGAGAGAAAAATGTTTTACTTTAGAAAATGGGAGTAATGGAAAGTCTGTCTGTGTTCGCTTTTATTTTGCTCTTGTTCCTTTTGTTCCTGATGTGAGGAGCACTGTAGTGAGTGCTGTGTGTCATTGCTCTTTGGGATGCTGGAAATAGAATAGGAATTGCTCCAGCAACAGAGCTTAGAAATGTTAGTCAGCAAGAGTGTTTGTGAAAGAGGAGTTATGTCTGTTTATGATTCTGTCTTCTTGTGAAGAAGACCAGAGCTGTCCTATAATCTCTTAAAATTAAATGCTTTTCAAGCTCTTTCCAGAAAAATATTTCTGATTTAATTGTAAATATGAATAGAATTCCGGGGTACTGTTTCTGTACTTAAAGAAAATAATGGTCTGTTATTTCTAGATGGAGAAAGTAGTGAAATAACCCATAGGCTTGTTTAACTTCTGTTCATGCTATGGCACAGCAGTGTCAGATGTTCTGATAAAGTGATATTGCGAGTGCATTGATTTAGCTGAAGGGTCGATGTTATGTTGCAGATTAAAATCACAGATGACAGGAAGACCTACAGGTTGCTTTGTGTACCAGGGACACTTAGAGATTTCAGCTGACTTTTACATATGAAGCAGTTCTTGTGAGTGGGTGGGCTTTGTGGGCAGAAACTCTCCCAGGACCAAGATCTCACTTGATATCTGGCTCCGGATGTAAAAATGTTAGCCACTGGAAACCGAATCCAGCAAGGGCCTTTTTTTTTTTTCCCCCCTTCTTTCTAACCTTCCATCTATACAGCACATACCCTTTTTCTCCAGTCCCTCAAGGTCTGCTTCCTTACCAGGAAAATCCACAAGAAGGATTTGTTACAGATTTGTTTTGCAAGATTTCTCACAATTGACATGAGCACATGAACAACATACCTCTTAATTTAGACCATCCCGATCTCTTTCAACTTTTGGTCTGCAATAACTTTCCCTGTTGCTGCACTTTGCCCAGAATTAGACCGTATGTTCTTTGGGAATAGGAATTTGTGTGAAAATCCTAGTTGCATAGAATATAAAGCTAGGTTTGCACAATGGGATTTTTTTACTTTCCCCTCCACCTGCAATTCAGGACACCTAGTCTGCCTTTGGGTTATAAAAGCATGAGTAATAATAATAGCAGTTCACAGGGAAAAAGTATTTGTATCTGAAAGAGGGGAATAAAACCATAATAAAGTCTTCTGAGGCTAAACTAAATAGCATGAGTCATTTCTCAACAGGGAGTGTTTCTGTGACGTACACTGAGCACGGGTTACCAGGACCAAGAAAACTCATGGTGGGTACCTGGGTTCAGCATTGTTGCAAGACAAAAAAAAAAATATTTACTAAATACACTGTATGTTAAAAAAAAAAAACAAAACAAAAAACGAAAAACACAAAACACAACAACAACCAAAAAAAAAAAAAACCCAAACAACAAAACACCACCATCAAACAGCAAAAAACAATTGAGAGGGATGATGGCTGCTATGTACCTTTAATCAGGTATTCTCAACTATGGCTGTGAATCACTAGTGGCCTAAGAAATCCTTCCTGGAGGTTATTGAAAATTTTTTGGTCAACTGGGGTTGACCTTTTGGTCTTCATCTGCTAAACTCAATTAAAATAGAATAAATATAATAGGGAGCATCTCACCAGTGCTGTGATTCTGGCTGCCCACAGCATGTCCGGTTGCCTGCGGCAAGGTAGCAGCAGACAGGTCATACCAGGCAATGTCAGACAGCCCAGAACCAGAGAGTGATGTGGGCACACTGGCTTTAGTCTGTAAGATTTTAGGGGCAGTGACTTTGCTGCTACCTCTGAATAGCATACCTGTTTCAAACAATTAATGATATTAAGTGTCAAGACCCTGTTGCAAGACAAAACACTTATGTCACCAATTATATTTTGTACACAATTCCTACAAATACTTTTATATGGCTGTTGTAATTAAATACAAATATAATAAATATGTTTCTTAAAATTAAGAGAATTGTGGTTTTATCAGAATTGCATAAGCCCTAATTTTAGATGCTCTTGTTTCCATTTCTAGAGTACAAAATATCATGGAAAGGAGTTTACCCAAAACTCCTTTACAAAAGACGGAAACCATTCTTCATTTCATGGACAGCTCTATTGCCCCTTTCTTTTCTAAGGACATTCTGAACCCATGGCAAGGATTATCTCCTCTCTTACATGTAATAAGCATATTTCAGATTACATAAAGATATTCCAACCAGTTGCCTTGTTTGTAACCTAAAGCACAACTCATGGTAGTTAAAGCATATATTCTGTATTTGACAAATCCAACTTCTTTTAATATACTATTTATTTTAAAACTAATGGAGGACATTTTGTGGTTTTATATTTCCGAGGGAGCAGGCAGCTATCTGAATAGTTAACAAGAATGTGAAAAGACAATAACAAGAAAACAGCAACCCCATAGAACCAATCCTGCCAAATAACAGAAATAGCATGCCACTCTGATGCCATACAAGGTCACTGTATAAAATTTTGCTGTGGTTTCTCCAGGAACTGAACTGAGCCTCTGTGGCTTGAACTTTAGGTATATGGACAGCCAATTCTCAAATAGCATTAACATGGTGCCGGTGCAAGTGCGCTGTTGGTAAAGTGGTTTGGCTTTGGTTTTGGCAGTGGGTGGAGTCTTTTGATGGATTTATCATATTTACTACTTTGTCTCTTTTGTTAAGGGAACCAAAGTGAGAAAGAAAAACAGAATAGGAGGGTGGACAGAACATGAAGAAAAGCTATTTTATTCTTAGCTTTACTGAACTTTTTCTGTGGTCCTTGGGGCACAGATAAACTTCAGCGGCACTGCTGTGACTGCCCAGGTGTATATCATTGCACCGTAACAAATACAAGGTGATCTGAGATAGTATATGAAGCTTGTTAAGGAGAGAGAAACTGCAAGAGGTGTTCTTTCCACCTACATTGATTATGCTCCTGTGTAAGCTAATTTGATGATAATTATGGTTGCCAAGTGCTGGGTAAGTTTATTCCAGATCTTCTTATGATTTATAGTCACATACTGACTTTAAAGCAAGTTTATACAAGCCTTTAAAATTTCTCAGTTGTGTACTTAAAAAAAGTGGTTGTGTAGAATCATTAGGCTGTACTGGCAAGAGCACTCCTATGTCTGATAATTTATTGCTTATGTAAATAGAAAGGAAAATTAATTGCTTATTTTTACTCTGCCCTTTAAAATGGAAACAAAAGTAATCATTTTAGGAATTCTGCATTTACTCACTGAAGCCCAAAGGCATCCTGTGACATGCTATCATAAACTTTCTTGAAAGTGGGAAAACCTAGAGGAGATTCTGGTATCTTTCTAATAAAGTTTCTAAATAAACATGCTATGAATTCATTAATGTAAAAAGAACAGAACATGTCTGTAATTATTCTGAAATTTAGTAGTGATGAGCGTTATAAACTAAAGTCAGACTTTTCAGTGTGAAACAATTGTAACTGCCCTTAAACACTGTACCTGCCTGGCTAACCTTTTTTTAAGCAGATTGTCAATAACATTTTCAGTCTGCAGCATTTTTTCATCTGCAGTAGTCCAGCTAAAGGAGAAAAGAAGTGACATAACCCCTCAAGTCCTTCTTACATGCACACAACAATTAACTGTTTCAAGACTGACCTTTCAGCTGGATTCCTTCAAGACCTTTGGAACTAAACTGCTATCTTATGTTTTTCACAGAGAGCCCGTTGTGGACTCCTCCTCAGGAAAGCTGCATAGTGATGGCATGTGAAAAACCTACAGACTAATGGGATCACTTCCTGTTAAATGAAAGCATGTCACAGATGTGATTAATAACAACCTAAAGCCATCAAAATACTGGTCATTTAGGGAAATGAGAGATAAGGCAATTCTACTGAACTTTGATAAATTCTTATTCTTGATCATGACAAGACACTAATAAGGAAAATTTGAGAGCATCTAAGTTATTTCATTAATAGCATGCATCTATGGAACATGCTGTAATTAACTATTCATGCCTAATCACAGAAAAGAAAGTGTACTCTACCTATGGATGGGCAGACCTTGGGAGGAATGTCTTTAACTCATATCCTGTCACATCTTGATGCAGGCTACCCGGATTTCCTAATTCAGCAGCAACATGTCACTGTATTATTGCTCACCCTTTGGAAATTCCAAAGGCTAAATCCAAGGAATTAATGTAAAACGTTGCCTTAATTATACTACTGCCAGCCTAAGCAGATGCAAGAAACAGAAATATTTTGTATCTTTCAAGCTGAAGCAGGCAGGCGCAGGCAGGCATATGCATCTCCTCTAGATGCTCAGTTATAAGTTTTTTGCTTTATATTCAGTTATACATGAATGAATGATTACCCAAATGCTACTTCCCAGTGTCTGTCAAGGTTGAAAAAATGCCTTGCAGCCTTAATTTCCTCAGTGAGTTCACTAGTGAGTTAATTAGCATATGGAGACTAGCAAAGACATTAAACAGTGGAACGTACTATCCAGCATTAAGGGTAAAAGACAGTTACCCATTCTAGCATAGAGGCAAAGAATGTCAGAGAACTTTATTACATAAGCACGTTAAGTCATATTTCTACCACTGCTAAAAAAATTGGGTAAAAGATAAACACAAGAGAAGACTTTCAGAACCAGTGGGATGTGCAGCACTAACTCTCATTCAATGCATTTCTGTGCACAATAATTAAAAAGTGATAAACCAAGGTCTAAAAAGCTTTCCATTGAGAACATTTCACCTAAAGTTCTGCATTTTGGAATTAAATTTGGAGTAACCCATGCGTGGAAGTCTTTGGGGCATGCAGAATACTTTACAATATGGCTCTCTGCATGTCAGTCTCTGAACATGAGCAAAAATGGTGCTAAGCCCATCTATGGAAGAAATATTTTATTATGACACAGCCTTCCTCAGTTGTCTTTAGATGCAATTATTAAGTGTTCCTCACTTGCCTAGTCTAATGTTACAAACTTAGTTACTATGAAAATATTTTTAGTACATAAAGAAAGTGTTCTGCAACTCCCACTCCTGGCTGCCATCATTTGTAACTTGATAAGCAAATAAGAAGTGAAAAAAAATATCTCCTTTTATGCTGAGAGCCGCTCAAATCAAACCATTAATAGCCATCTGGAAAACAAGTAAATTCTGATTGATTCTATCTATCAGAAATATTTAGTAATATCTGTTTGTTGCAGACATGTTTCAGACCTTAAAGTTTAGAAGTTTAAGCAAGAGCTTTTGTATTCATATTAACATGCTCTTTCCACATAGGTTAATTTGCTTGGAACCTTAAGAGTCTGATGAAAATTATATTGAAGTCAAACAAAGATTTTCACTACCTCCACTGGAAATTCATTCAGGCACTTAGTCTTCAAATAACATGGATCTAGACATAATCAGTTGTATTTTTCATTACTATTTACAACAGTCCTGTGACTAACTTTTAAATTACTTGAATGAGAAACAATATTTGAAAAGACTGTGATACAATAAGCAAGGCTATTGATGTTTTTCTGGAATATTACTGAACCCAGTGGTTTTCAATGAGAAGGATATCTATACTGGATCAGTAAATACACTTGAGTTAGAAGATTATTGAAATAGAATACAGTGAACAACCTATCAGAATGGTCTTATCATTAACATCTAGATGGGTTGCAAAGATTTAAGTGCATATCTTGGTATACACTAAATACATACACAGAAGCATATAAGAACAGTGACACTTATTAGTGGTCCAAACCCTTCCTTAGGCAAACTGCTGCAAATCCACTCCTCCTCCTCAATTCCCTATGTGGCCTGCTGGGCACCTTACCTTTTTTTGTTTTGTTTTTGTTTTTTGATGAGGAGAAGAGATGATTCCTGCAACCAGTGACAGAGAAAAAAAAAATCAATTCTTATCTTTAATACCTCATTTGTATTTGGAAAGTTAATTCATGAAGTATTGGAGGAAGCATGTCCTGTACCTCAAATGGCACAGGACAGACAAAGGGAAAGGAAATGCACATCTGAAATTTAGAACAACTCATCTCTGCTACACAGGTCCTTCACTGATAGAAGGGCATGAAGCAGCTCATCAATCCAAACAATCCTTACCCACTCTGCAGACCTCAGGTGCAAGGGACAACTTCAGAAAAAAAGTAGTGCCCAGAAAACAAAGATAATAGTTTATGGGTATAATTGCAATACAACATTGCTTTCTTTCCTGAGAAATTAAATTTTAATTTGTTTGTCAGTGGAAGAAACCCCCAAATTAAGTTCACATCCACTTCTGCATAGCAAAACACCTCCTTGTTTCATGTCCCTATCAGGACTGTTTAAAATCTGAACACCAATACAGAGAGAGACAGAGGTAACATCATTGGGAAACATATGTCCTAGTTAACTGGGCTGGTAAAGTAGTGCAGCACTTTTCCTGACTAACATGCTGGCTGTAATATAGCATGCATACCTTTCCAAACTGGCACATGCTAAATTGAATCAATTGTATACAATCCCTAGTTGTTTTCTTTCTGGTAGGGTTATTTTGTGTTTTAATACTGTCAATTAAGTCATTAACAACAACAAAATAGTAAACCATCATGCATTCCAAGTCAGTATTGAAATTCACAGAAAAAAATATTACCCACTTCTGCAGATTCTCATTTGGAAGAAATAATACATGATCCACTAACCAAGCAGCATAACCAAAATTATAAATCAGTAAGATTGAAATCCCCACAGAGTTACAGGATGTCTGCCAGAGAAGTAGTATAAAGTGCTGCAACACAGATAAACAAAATACAAGTATCTCATCTAAAAATTCAGATATGCTTTCCCCCTTTCTAAAGTATTATACCTGAAGTATTGTTTAGATATGTGTATATATATATATAGAGAGAGAGAGAGAGAGAGATATCTTGGCTCAACCTTTCTTAATCTCTATTCTATGTTATCCCAGCTAGGTAAAGTTTCAAGGTGAGAAAGGGAGCACACAACTCAGTCACATACCACATATATCCTTTCAATACTTTTCCACAGACCTTTTCTTTTATGTTAGCTTGAAGGTTTCAGATCTTATTTCACACGATTACAACCATTTACAGTATTTCCATTGATTAAGACAAAAAAGTATTATCCTTCATTCTAACAGTTCATTATCAGAAGCATCCAACTCACATACAACTCTTTCAGGGTAGAAGAAAGGAAAAGGAAGTAATTGCAGACTGTTAGTCAATATACAGATGTTTAAGGAAAAGCCTTTTTCCCATTTGTGCAAAGATTAAGTATGGCTCAGTCACTACATCTTAATTTTGTAGGTCTTCAACAGTGATAACAGCTGAATCTCTTTTTTTAGTCCCTTTAAATTCTAAATCTCTACTTCCAGAAGCATTATCAGTATTAGATATTGGTTTTACTAGCAAACTAAAACAAGAGGTTAGCATCTTATTTCTTTCACCTCACAACAGACCCAGACTCAGTTCCCTCACTGGCAAGATTTCGGGAGAAATACTTGCATATGGATAGCAAGTATATTTTAAACTTACCTTATTGGTCATCTGCAAGAAAAGCACCTATGCACAGGAATCAAACTTCAATCCTCAAACAAAATTCCCAAAATACCTCAATATATAGGTTTTTAAGGCTTTGGAAAGTCAATGTTAAAGACACAGACCTTACAGGTATAGGGGAGAACTTTGCAAGCCTTCACTCATTTATTCCCTATCTGCCTGCTGTGACAATTCTGAAAAGAATTGGATTCACATGGTACTGAATAGTTCTCCATCCTATAGAGATCTCTGTGGGTTATCTGAAATAAATACAGTTACAGTCATTGTAATGAGGAAATGCCTTTGTGGTTCTTTACACATAAATTAACTTTAACTATAAAATATTCATTGTATTTTTTATTGTTGGAGAAAAGAAAATCAACTTGTACCAATGTCTGTTCTAAATCAAAACTCAGCTCTTTCTTTTAAAAAACTTCAGATGGAACCCCACAGATTTTACCAACAATGTGAAAAGGGTGCAGGATCAGTCATATATTCTTTGCTTTTTTTTTTATTCCAGAAATCCATGCTGATTTTTTAAAGTGTAGATTATATTCTGAAGTCTAGTCAAGGTTTTATTCACGTTTCTTGCTTGTATTTTCCTCAGAGATCCAAAATCCCCCTGGTAAATCCTCATGCTGGCTATACATAGGAGCAGGATAGTTTCTAGCTGTTCTGCTGATACCCAACTCACAGCAAAGTGGTAGCACTAGCAAGTGGTTGATTAAGAATTGATCCAAAAGTTGGATCCATTAAATAAATATACTGGCAATATTTTTTTAATGTAAAATCATTGCCAGTCTGTGCAGGCAAGTCAACTTAGTAACTGCTTTCATGGATGTTTGTGAAAGGTAAAATACTTAGCAGTGAACAATGAAAGCTACACAAAAATTACGTGAGGCTAAATCATCAGCTGAATAGCATTAGGCAATAACAGAGATCACATGTAATCAGATCAGATTTTCAGGTGCAGCTGAAAGAAGAACACAAGCAACAAATGTGAAAGTTATAGAAAATATACAGCTATGGCAATTTAGAGCTTGCTGCTCCCTGAGATACTGGGGCCAGAGGAGCAGCTGTTCTCAGCTCGTTTGCTAGCTCTCAGAGTGCTGGTGGAGGTAGAGACAAACCAAGGCAAAAATACGGAATATAAATTCTTTGTTGTGACCTATAAAATGCAGCCTGTTATCCTTAGATATTTTCAGTAGCTGAATAATTCAGCTTGTGCTTTGCAGGCTGAAGCATCAAAAAGAGAAAATGCTAAGATGATTTCTTGTGAAAAGCAATTATCTTTTTCCACTGAACTAGAAAAACTACACAGAGGTATTTGAGACATTTTCTTTAAATTTGCTTTAAGTACAAGGTAGTTTTCTTATTGTAAAACAACTTTTTACATAGTATACTCACATTTGTTTGTCTTCCACATCCAAAAAGATCTAATTCAGAGCTTATAATGATGAATTGAGTCTGCCTACTTTTTATTAACAATTTTCTATGTAAAAATATTTACATTCCAAACAGATATCATCACCACATTACTTTTGTCATGTCTTTTTGCCTTCATTTGCCCTGCTATTAAAAGTCACCAGAGAGTCAAAGAAAGGAGAACTGAAAGATACCCCAAGTCTGATGTTCCTTCCTTTTCCCCAGTCCCGAAGACTAGGATGCCCAAAATCATACTAGAAATCCGTTATCTTATTTTAAAAGTAATATATAGCTGCTAATAGAAAGTTTCCTTTATTATACCAAGGACTTTATTATACCAAGTGGAGAGATTCCAGTTGAAAACAACACCCAACAGAGCTGAGAACTAGCACTAAAATCTTAGAAATCAATCCAGTGCTCTGTGAAGCTACAGTGATCTTTATGCTGGTTTGTCAGTGGGAAGTAAAATCTATTGAAAATCAAACCTTCAGACTCTTCTTTTGTTCAGCCTACATCAAAAGGCAGACAGAGAAATTGTGATGTTCTGGGATGGGATTGTCTACCCCCTCTTTACTACATTAACCCCACTTTGGGTGGAAACTTACCTTGGAAATAAGTTAAATAGATTGATACTTTCCAAAGTGTCAGCTTACGGGGTTCTCATTACACTTCTGCTAGTTTTCTTCCAGGCATTTAGAAACTGAGCGATAGTTGCTAACATCTTATAAAATCCCTTAGCTGAATGTAAGTGCATTTGCTAGGCAGCAATGGAAGCAATGAGCTACCAGCTCTCAGGTCATGCTATACACACATTTGGATTTGTAATACTTGCTAGATCTTAAGGACAAAACTCAGTTCTTCTGTCTGCAATGCAGTGTTTTAGCTGCAGTGCAGATCATTTATATCTATTCTCCCTGTCCAAGTCTCAGAGAGGTCAGCTATGATTTCATGAACATCCCTCTGCAATTGCTTTTCACATTCTAGTGTCTCTCACAACCAGTGTGATTAGAGGGTATGTATTGCCTTTCTATCTCTGCTCACTTATTGCCATCCTGATGGTTCCGTTCTGGCTTTTTCCTATGACTTTTTAATTCACCCTCACTGCTGACCCTTCAGACACTCTCACAGCTTACGTAGCTACAAGGGTGACCTATGCTCTCTAACTTCCCTTCTTCTGTATGTAATGGGTGTCCAATAATTCTTATGTTTTACTCTCTGATATGCCTTTCAGTCCCACTTTATATTAGCCCATGTGAGACCAGAAATGAGCTTCTCTCCTGACAGCTGGGACAGTGCTGCCCAGCAACACAGTCCCTTCATTTTTAACCTGTCATGTTGAGGAGTGCAAGAACTGATGGAAATCATGAGAACAGCAGTGACTGGTTACCTCCTTGTAATACGGTTCTTTCATATAAACATTTCATAAGAAAACTCCTCTTATTTTGGTGTTTCCTCACTTTCATTTCTTTCCTTTCAAAGAGCGGTGAAAGCAAAAGCTTTGAAAAAGCAATGAAAGCATAAACCTGCATCCAAAATGGTGGAAGACACGTTTTCCTTAATCAGATTGTCTCCTGGAAAACATCAACCATTTTCCTACAAATGTAAATAGATTCAGTGAGGCAGGGACTCTACTTTTTCTTCTGCTTGTTTAACTCTCCCAAAAAGCTACTCTGATGAGTAGCTCTTCTCGGCATGTGGACCTGCAGGAACTCTGTTTATTATTTGGTTTGATTTTTGACCCGGCCATTGATGCACATAATTGAAAAGCAGTCTTTTAAGTGCAGAAGGAGCCAACCCATAAAATCATGCTTTTTCAAGAAACATTTGTAAAGATATACATATAGACATACATAGATATATACACACATGCACAGAGAGTGAGAAGCCTTTTACAATCCATTTCAATCACTGGTATTGAATACAAAAAGCATGAGCCTTCTCCTCCAGGCAGTATTATACGTGGCTGTAAGAGATGGATACACAGTACCTTATAGAAGTGGAAGTATTGTGGGAAAAAGTGAAATAGTGGGGATTCAGAATCAGGGAGGTCTCTTCCAAGAGGAAGATTCAGGCTGGACCAGAGTGAAATGCTGCACTGCACCAAGCAGAAGAGGGTGCATTCCTTCCACCTGAATTTACCCTTTGCTACACAACTTCAGACAAGAAACTGAGTCTGCAAACATCTGGTATTAAAGCCATCATTTTTTCCTTTGTCTAGTGTTGTATGCATAGCAGAATTTTATCACCTGAAAGGAATGGATCTCCAAAAAGTGGAGAAACTACAGACATATATCAGTTAACTTTCAAAAGGCTTATTTTTATCCATGATATAAACACTTCTTTAATAAAACTTATCAAATATCAGGTATTTTCTAATGTACTACACTCCCTGAAGTGCATTTTGTGCTCAAATGCTTTACCAAAAAACTAATTACTGGCAGCACTGTTTTCATTAAATTCTTCTCTAATGATCAATTAATCAATTATTTGTGAATACTTAGATATGTGGGATATTTCAATAATTGGAAACTGATCACTGAAGCTATAGCTATTGTTTCGTTTTCATGCATGGATAAAAGTGCAAGCGTTATTGGAATGAATTGCTATTGCTGCTCTAGCAATTTTTAAAGTTTTCCAAAGCACTCAGGCACGGGTGCTAGGAATTCAATTCCTGTAAATATTAATGTCACCAGAGTGTGACTGCATGAGAACATAAACATAACGCATAAAATAGTGTGATCCCAAACAACAAGTTATTGTGGAATGACTTAATATGACAGCCATCTAAAACATATGAAGAAGTCTAAAATGAAAGGCTTGAGCCTGTATTTTACATATGGTGCAGTATGAATCTATTTAGTGAAAAATCCCAGGAAATATTTTACAAAAAGACATTTTATTAATCCCAACCATGAGAGAAAAAAAATTCTGCAGACTCCCACCAAAATGTTCAAAATTAAATCAGAACAGAATGAGTGGAGAGCACCCTCTTCTGATCATTATTTTGTTTTTCAGGTTCCAGATAAAATATCTTCTGCATATGCTGTAAAATTCCAGTGGTCTGCTCTTCAGTCATGATTGCAAATACATAATCTGCTTGGGAGAAGGATACGCTAAAACTGTTTCAGCTACAAGCTAACATTTTTACTTCAGTTGTTCTTTTTTAGAAGGTGAAGCCACTTCTTTCAGTAACTCTTTGCCTTTGTATGTTCCAGTTTGATTGCCATGAGGCCATCCAGGGACAGCAGTGGAGGTAGGCCGAATATTTTTTTTTTAGCTTATGTCATCAAGGGAGATTTAAATTCAGATGAAAAAAAAATACTAATAGTAGAAGCGCGTATTTACAAAGATGAAAGAAGGTGGAATGGGTGGCAGGGAAAATGAGAACAAGAGGAAGATTAGGAACATAAATATATTTTCTATAGCTATAGCAGCATCATTTGTACAGTGTTCTCTACAAAGGCCAAGCTAAA
>JAAGNO010003135.1:9233-47020 GCA_033439905.1 Ceryle rudis | reverse complement strand
GTCCATTCCAGTTTGGAAAGAAATCCAGAACCTAAATTATATGAGTAAACTCACATCAAGGAGACTGAAATGCCCCCTTAGCCTTCTGTTTCTGAGGATGGAAAGTTTGACTGTCAGATGGGACTGGAGAAGAAAGTTGTCTCCAGATGGAAACTGATGACAAGCTGAATTTGGCAATATTATTAAAGTGGACCACTGGCTTTAATTATAAAGTTATGTAACAAGTAATGGCAAACCCATTAGAGAGTTAGAAATCATGTCAAGCTTATCTGCTTTAAGCACTGTCAAGCACTCACTTCTCTACAGCAAGCAGAATCCACTCCAGTCTTCAGCTCTCAGGTTGAGACAGTAGTGACCTGTTTAATCAGCCAGGAAGACTCGCACAGCTTAAACCACAACTATTTGAAGAAACCCTATTTCAAGGGAAACTTTACCAAAAGATTTGAACTGGCTTTTAAAATTAATTTGATACTTATGTCAACTGTAAGCAGCGTGCCAGTGAATTACCTGGGAACATTTATTTAGGATTTGTAAATATTTATAGCAAAACTGTTGGCACAGCCACTATTCTGCCTGCCTTGAACTACTGAGATGCTATAATACTTTGATTTGAAACAATATAACCTATAGGAGAAAACCTTAGCATAAAAATAGAAAAATCAGGCTTAAAACACAAGGTATTGTGGTCATGAAATTACTTTGCAGACTGGCAGAATATGTGAATGATTTCAGTAGCTAAAATGATGGAAACAACAGTCTGGGTTTGAGAAGCCTGAACTTTAGTGTGAAAAAAGGAAGCCCTCAATAGTCCACCTGACAATGCTGTTTTGTCTGATTTTAATTAATTTGCTACTGCAAACATGACCTAGTTACCACAGTACAAATGTCAGCTTGTAATAGCTTTTCCCTAGTGTCCTCCTTAACTAGCATGTGCTGTTTATATTTGGTCATTGAATCACGAAGAGTAGTTAATTAGCTCCATCTACTGCTGCACAGAGTGAATTGTACCATCAGCATCAGTTCTCCGGTCGCCTCTTCAAGACTGCACTCATAAGGGTGTTTTAGGCACTCTGCTGTACCACACCACTGGCAACAGTCATTGGCAGAGAGACGAAGGTTTGCATCCTCCTCCTTCTTCTGCTGTCATCAGCTTCACTGTTATGTAGGTTTTCTTTAATCTCTCTTGGTAATTTGTTTTTGAATTGAAGGGTGACAATGTGGGGCATCATTTCTTTAATATGTTTTCCCATGCCAAAAGACATAACAGTTCTCTTAAAATAATTAGCACAAACAATGACTTGCAAGAAAGGAAACAGAGCTATTTAAGTTATTTCTTCACTGATAATAAAGACCACGCTGATGAAAATGAGTACTAAGATCAACAGATGGATGCCCTTAACTTATACTTGCCATATGTGTTGACAGGAGTATTCAGATGGGGTGTTTAGTTGTTTATGTTCTAAGAGAAATGTCCTGATATTCATTTAAAATGCCTTCTTAGTTTATGAGAGAGCTAACAAGTGCCTTTTTTAAAAATGCCATCTTTCTTAGTCGTCTTACTCTTTTGATTTAGGTAGACTATTTCAAATATTCTCAAAACATCACAACTAGCATCCCAGCAAGCAGGCCACGTGAGATACTTACCTATCACATAGCTGAATCAAGCACACCAGATAATTGTCGAAGTGGAAGGGTAGAATGAATTAATACTTCCATATGTCTAAAATGCTCCGCAAAAGATTTTATTTTCATATTATTTTTTCCACTAAGAAATACAATAATAGCAAAGAGCTTATTAAAGTCAGAGGTGTTTTTCTAGTCTGCACAATGCTTGGATACCTGTGAGATGGCTGGTAAGCCAAAAGACTAGACTTGCAGGTCTTCCAGAGAGGAAGAAAATTTATTCCTTGGGCTGTTTACTGCCTTCAGACACATTAAAAGTAATTGTCACAGAGGCACCCACAAAGCAAACAGCAGCCACTATCCAAAATGGGGTTTATTACAACCAAAGTTGCCCAGCACTCCTTCTGACCAAATACAAGTTTGGATGTCTGTTGGGAACCAAAATGAGGACACACTCATCAAGGGGAAACCTCCCACACCAGAATGCCTGAGGGACTACTCACCCGAAGTTGGGGGGGGGGGCTCACTTGATCCACGGAGACTCACTCAGACCATGGAAGTATCCTTGGATGGTGTGTCCAAAGCGAGGGTCCAACTTCCAGGCCTGCTGCTCTGCAAAGAACCAACTCCTTTGGCTCTTAGGCAGGACCCCAGTCATACCCTAGTTGAGGGTGCACTGTGGTAATTCTGATTAGTTGAGGGAACAAGCCCTGACAAAACACAGACAAGCGCAGACCCTGAAGGGCCAGTTAAGCACTGGGAGGTGTAGCTTAATGGCCAAGGCACCAAACCGCTCTGGCCGAGGCACCGAACTGCTCCAGCACACCCTGTTTGCTTTGTGCTTTGTGTGTTGGGGGTGGCTGCACCTGCCACAGTAGTGCACCTCCTGCTAACCACAAAGTAAATTACACGAAGGCGCATCATTAGTTCATGACACTACCACCCTTCACTGACCTAGGGTCCTTAGTTGTACATCTGCCTCAAGTGGCCTCAAAATGCAACAGGACTTTTCTGAATATTGAATCTGAGAAGGCCTCTGATTAGAAAACAAAATCAAAGTGAGCAAAAGAAAGGCAACTATCAACCAGAAAAATCATTGCTGAAAGTCCAAGGTCCTTCCCCTTTCCTTTCCACCAGGTATGAAAACAAAGCAAAGGCTAATATACCAAGGCTAACTTTGAGTGCTTCAGTCTCCACCTTGGCCCCTGTTCTTTCCTCTAAAAGAGACTTCTCCATCTCTAATTTTCCTCTGAGTTTTAGCCATCAATGCATTGCCCATGAATACCACTCATTTAGAAGAGCCTCTCCAGTTAACTCCAAGAAATCGGATAGTTTCTGGGGACAGTTTTGTATGTTTGAATGGGCTAATTAAAATGCTGTTCTTCATTCTTTATACACCTCACTGAAAATCTGTTCCCTGTCCCCTGGAGGGAATATCTTTTACTTACACAAATTCATGTCAAACCAAGTTTTGTTTTTCAAACTAGTAATTAATGTAGAACGATGCAAAGCAGAACAATAAATCTAACTAGGCAGTCTATTCTTTCATGAAAACATGAGGGACTTCAGCTTCTAACTCTTCTTACAATTAGCTCATCAGTGGGAAAACAGACCCTGTTATCAGTTAATGCACTGTAAATAAAGCTTTCCAGACCTTCAACAGCTTTCTAAAAGAATAGTTAAGGTGAATTATCTCCAAGTTAATTGGAAGCTACAAAACTCTAAACACTTAGTGCTTGTAGTAAATGTAAATCCCAGGTTAAGTGTTAACACAAAAGGTAACTTGCAGCGTGCGGATAACTACTTGAAAAGATTCATGACTAATTAAAATTTCAAATTTAAGAAACCAGATACAGGGCTTTTTACCATATGCTTTCTATGAATTTTATGGAAGAACTGGAAAAAGATATCAAAGTCCAGATCCACACCTCATTTCCAATAAAAAAAAAAAACTCATTGAATCTGTTCTCGAATAAAGCATTTAAGGTTAAATTGCAAGTAGAATGTTAAATATTTTGGGGGGGTGGGGTTGCTTTTTTGCTAATCCTTTGATTACTTGAATGTGTTTGCTTTTATGAGTGTCAGAAGAGACACAAGGTACCAAAAGCCATTAGACTGTTCTTGAAATTGCATTGCCTCAAAAAGCCTTGCAAAAGGCATTAATGATAATTGTAGAGAAACAAGCCTTCAGTACTAAACCCATAGAGAAAATAAAAATGCTGAGGGAATTTTGTTTATCTAATACTTGTTTATCATTTATGGATTTAGTTGTGAGCAGGGGCAATTCTAACCCATGCTGGCATTTTGGACCTTCCTTCTTCTTATGTAATGGTATTCTTCACAGGCAGTACAGTGGTAGAAAGGTGTACCAAAGAATCAATATTATGGGGGCTTTTTCATGCATTTCAACATAGGCAATGTCAGATTATCATAAAATGTGAAGGTACACCATCTATAAACAGATATACAAGCATTTATACATGTATATGCAACTCACACCTATATTATGGTCAGGAAAAAGACATAATCAGTGCTTCTAAACTTCCAGACTGCAGTATAAGAAACAGGTTGCCATATCAACAACTTTTGCAATATCTGTCAGTGAAGTAACCACACAGACTGTCACGATTTTTCAAGCATAGCCATTCTCTCATGTGGGTCATAATTTCATCTGTGTAAAACTTTCCCCTTTTTCATCAAGAGTTACTGCATATCCAGGGATTTCTTTTCAATTCAAGAAGTAAGCTTTTTCATCTTTATGTGAAATTTTTAATGGCAAGTGACTCAAAAGCAATTTGTAAGCTGAAAATTAAGCACATCAGAGTATATATTATAAACATTAGGATAAACGGCCATATTCCATTAAGAACTGGCCAACATCTAAGTATGTCCTCACCTGGGAAAAACGTATCTCTGAATCTAAACCTTTTGACTCCTGTCCATTTCTGTACTCTGCACAGAACTTATTCAGAAAAGGCACTGATGCCTATGGGAGTTCTGTCTGAAGATGTAGACAGGTCTCAATGCATATTTGTGACCTTACAAATACAGTTTGTTTTATGTTTGAAGCACATGCCTTTAAAGCTGTTTCTTGCTATGAAGAAAAAAATAATTTGATCTGCAATTATACATTTTCTTATATAATCTGGAAAATTTATGCATTCTTGACAAAGCTAGAAGGAACTGAATACTGAATGCATATCAGGAAAACAATGTTTATTTATGTTTAAATTTATTCAATGCAGTTCAGAAACAAGTGTAATATAACTTATTAAATAATGTTGACCATTGAAATATTAAAGGAGGACATATTTGCCTTTGATAAGTAGCTTAATATAGGACATGCATGCTAATAGGAAAGTTTTGGATGACAGTCATTTAAGAGTGGAAAAGTGAGTTAACAAGAAACTTTGTAGAAATTCTTGAAAAGATGGCATGTCCTTTCATATTCCTTTATCCAAATGCAACTGCATCATCCTTCTGCAACTTTCCCTCCTGCATCCACTTTCTAGACTTTAAATCTTTTTTACACATTAAAATATTCAGAAATATAAGTAATATACCCAATAAAATACATTAATTATGATGAATGATAATGGGAAAGAAAATCTGGCATAGTTGTCTATGTGGTAAGGATTTTTAACACGGAAGCAATCAAAGATACAGAAAAGTCTTTTCATTACTGACATTGGTGAACTATACCCATTGTGTTTACTTCTCTCCCTTTTTCTGTCAATGCTGGTTTTGCTGCTCTTGTTTGAATCAATCTTGTTTGTATTGTCAGGGGCACATAAACTGTTAGCGACTGCTGCCAGGATTTCATTCCCCTCTTCTTCAGCCTCTTCATCCTCATCCTTATAGGAAACAAAACAGCAGGTACTTAAATGCATCTTTCATTACCTATTTACTTTAGCACTGCATCAAATAATAGGATTTTTCTTATAACTCTTGTAGCTTGTTCCTTGATTTCAAAAGTGAATGCCTCTACACGCACCAGACAGCTCTTTTCAACTTTCAAAGCCTCTGTTTACAGGAAAAACACTGACTTAAACAACATCTTACTGCAAAAGTTTTCATAGGACCATTGAGCAAAGCTTGATTTGTTCAAATATGGCCCACTAGGCTTTACTTAAGACAGCAAATCCATTAAATACACAACAATAACCTGTCTTCTGCTCAGGAAAAACACTGGCATAGGTTAGTGTCTACAAAGCAGGTAAAGCAAAGAACCAGTCTGGAGATGGAGAAGGTGGTGGAGCTGCCAGACCAGCCAAATCAAATACCCCAGAATAGAAGACACTCTCCTTCTGTGAAGTTGGCTACTCTATTCCCAGCACTATGGGGTGAAAATCAAATTACTTTAAAAAATCCAAAAAGAAAACAAAACAAAATTACAAAAGGAAGAAAAAAATTACACACACACTTCCCCCCCCAAAAAAAAACCCAAAATGTTCATAAAAGGACAAGCCCTACACCTAGTTCAATATTAAATAGCTCATACTACTTTCTTTCAAGTCCTGAAACCCATGCGTTAAATTCAAAGCTTTACTAAGGTTAAGCACATTTTTATGTGCTTCAGTGCATCAAGACAGCTCTTTGGAGAACGTTGTATAAGCCTTCTGGTGGGTTTCTTTGATTGGAAATGGCTTGGAGCCATGAAGTTCATGTATGAAATCTTTACCGTTTAGAAAAGTTAAGATGTACAGCCCTATGTGTAGCCACACAAAAAGCTCATTTAGAAATACGCCAGCTATTAAAGTCAAAGAAAGCTCATTAAGCCACCTGAGTGATCTCCATGCCGGTGCAGAACTGCTCTTCTGCCCAGGATAGCTGTAGATGGCACAGTTGTTGAGCCTTTCTTCATCTAAAATTAGTAACGTCCTTGAAAATTAAAGTGGGGTCTGGGACTTTTCCAGCTCGCTCTGGAGAAATCAATGTGATGAAAGACTAGACTGGTTTAAAGTATAAAAAAAATAATTGCATTGCAAGTGTTCAACTGTGGCTCTATTTTAAATGTCACACTAAGTTTTCTCTGGATTCCAGCTGTCAATATGAAAATGGCAGCTGGCACTAAAAAGGGCTCTGTTTGGAGATAAAATTGGTCACATCCAGGAAAGGTACCATACATCAGTTGAAAAAGCACAGAACAGTAGCACCTGCTACTGTGGCTGTTGATTATACTGAAGTATTTGCTGACATCTAACAAACAAAAGAACTGAGGAAATTCTATTCATTCTATTGAATGAGATGATCAAGATTAAATGTATTTCAATCTAGATTACTGCACATCAGGAGCTTCTGCAGTGTTCAGAAAGACTGCACATTGCTTGCACAAAAATACCACGTAGGCTGAACACAGCCCATGTAACCTTATTTTTAAGTTTTCAAATTTTCCGCCTTTCTGACCAAAAGGGAGAGGTTTAAGTGAAAGACAGATGAAGGGCAAGGAAAGCATTTCTGTTTTATAGGAGAGCACAGTTCACACCTTTGTATAAAAGAGAAGAAACTTGTGATTTTGCAGAGGAAACCTCTCCGTTTAGACACTCTGTTAAGCAGCTCATGTGAATGGCATATTTTGCCTGACCTTCCTTGCAGCAGGTGGTACCTCTGTATTTGATTTTAGCTTTCTCTGTGGGTCCTGGTTCACATGATGGGAAATACCACAAGAGCGTGGATATGACGAGCTCTTCCACGAAATTATATTCTAAACCAGAGACCCTCAAAGCTTTAAAAGGACCTGATATGTCTGTGCCCTACTGCTTTAAAGAGCAAACCAGTACAACTAATTCTTATACAAGCCTGAGGGTTACATTTTCAATTCACCCCCTACATTTATTTACATAATTCTAAGTGCAAATTCTGTATCTCATCTTGTAAGGGAATAACAGTCTGGGAGGTGAGATTTCTAATTAACCTGTATCCACAAGAGAATATGATCATGAGGAGAACACATTTATATTGACGATACTCACACAGAAATTTGTCCAGTACCTGCTAGACAGTGACATGAGATTTTAGCTGCTACTTCTGTCCTTCTGATGTTTTGGTTTTTACAATGAGAAATAAAAGTGTGTTCTCAATGGCACCCTGCTCAGTAAGCAATGCTTGCTCTTGGCTACAGTAGGGAAAGTACTTAACAGGCATTTTCCTTATTCTACAGATTCTCGAATTGATCTAGGACCAACCAACTGGCCCTTCCCTTATATGTTTGTGTTTGTGTGGGCAAGAAGTGAACTGGACTGGCTTGCTCACTCCCCATACACAGCAAAAGGCAGAAACATGCCTGAAGTGACAGGCCATCCCTTTCAGCCATTAAATCAATCACAAAACTGTATCCTAAGTCTTTCTTCCTTCCTCATTTTAGGGCTGTACCTCCACTTACTCTACATCTTTCAAATCCTTGAGTTCCCATGTCTTCTCCATCCACAAGTGCTAGTACATGTGCTCCAGATGGAAGGGAATCTGACAGAGGTTAGCAAAGGCAAGGGCAGTCACAAGTGCCCTTCACAGATCCAAAGATGCTTAATCATCCAAGCACTGAAATGCTTTACTTTCTTACCCAAACCTCCAATAAGCCTTTTTTTTTTTTTCTGCTCTTTGAGCAAAATGACAACCACTTACTTTACAAGATGGATATACTCAGAAGGAATTGTCACTGATGCTATCTTGCCAAGAAAAATTACTTTCAGGCTTTCCACTCAAATCCTCATTTGAAACAAGCGTTTGTCCAATTGCAGACATTCCCTTGTTTGATGTCTTTTAAAAGCCACTGGGTGGATCAGCTTTGCGTCCATTTTTCAGTCCCTCTCCACACACCGAGCTCTAATGATGACTTTGAACATGCTCCTGGGCATGTTCTATCTCTTACCCGAACAGCAAAAATCCCATATTAATTGCTGAACTACCTAGACATAAAAAAAAAAAAAAAAAAAAAAAAAAAAAAAAAAAAAAAAAAAAAAAAAAGCGCTGATCTTCATTGGTTTTAAGCTTCTCCACTTGAACTCAATATATGGCTTGTTAAGCCTGCTGAGGAGCTTTACTTAGGCATTTGTAATGCTCTGTTCTAGTTTGGCTTAAATAGTTAACAATCTTTCTTCTTCTGGCTATTTATCCCTACAGCAGTCAATCAAACTTCTTCCTGCATTTTTTTTCTGTTATTCTCACTCTCCATGTTTTACTTTTTTTCCATTAATCCAGAAATTTCAAGAGCTGCTTAAAATTTTCTTTTCTATCATGCATACTACATTGTGTTAATAATTAAAAGATGCAAGACAATCAACTTCCAACTTGTCTTTTTTCTCACTGCTTATTAAAGCAGTGCTAAACAGTGGAGATGGAAGATGTGACAAAACTTTTTCATGAACCAGTCCTGATTATTTCAGCAAGATGACAGCGACCACCAGACTCAAAAATGCCTATTTTAATTTGATCCTTTTCACTTAAAGCATATTTCACAGTATTTCAGAGTTGTGAGAAGCTCATTAAAGCAGCAAGAAGTGCTGCTATAATAATGATGCAGAACATAAAGTGAATCCCATTCAGAGCTTCGGCTGCAGCTGTTGAAAGAGATGATGTAAGTGGAAGGCTATAGGGATCTGATACACCTAATATATGAAGCTGTCTGCTAGTAAACTGAGTCATGTATCATGCAAGTGCAGAAGGTTTCATAAACAGAATGTGAGGGGTTTTTTTTTTCATTTTTTGCTGTATTGCAATAAGATCAAGTCACCAACCTCTGTCTAATTTTTGAACTGTAATTTAGTGTATGTGTGCCATTGCTGGGGAGACGAGCGCCTGTGATTTTTGTGATACATCTAGCACACTGTTTGATAAATGGTCATACAGTCCATGACAAAGAGAGATTCATTATGGAAGAGTGTTTCAGTTTGTTTGATCTCTTCCAAAAAGTCCCAGGTATTCACGTAATTTTCTTTTTTCACAAGGTTATTCTATTTTGACTGTCCTTAATCTAAAATAAAAACTTCCTTAAATACATTTACCATTAGTGCCAAGATAGTTCATTCTCTTTAGCAGGTATAATTGAAGTCTGTTCCATAAGACAACAATCAAAGAATTAAAATACCTTTGGAAGTTCCTTTGAACTGAGTCGATGCAGAGTGCAGAAGTGAGCCACAGCATACTCTAACAGTGCTCCAAAGATGAAACTGAAGCAGATACCAAGGTACACATCGATTGCCTTAATAAAGCAGTTAGCACTTGGAAGCGAAGTCCTGGCTCCCATCATCAGTGTTGTCATAGTAAGGACTGTGGTAACACCTGTGGAATGCAAAATTCTAAGTTATAGATATATAGCAAGAAGGGGCTCTACTGCAAGGGCCCTAATACAAAAGAAAGTTATTCCTGGATCTGTGAACTCCTAGTATGCCACAGCATTTGATGTGTCATATTATGGAAAGGAGGATTTCTAATGAACTTACGATTCTGAAGTTAAATGCTCAAAAATGCTCACGAAAAATGTTTGTAAAGCTGAGAAGACTGGAAATTAGGATGAGACAGATTTTGGTGTCACAGAATATATATTTATGATTAATACTTATTATTGCAATACTGTGCAAATGTTCCCTTTAAAACATTCAGATACCATTTTGCTCAGTGAAGTTCCCACTGGCTTCATTTGATACGAAATCTTTCTTTCTTCCCTATTCTGTAGGAGTGTTTTTCCTACCCCACCTGCAGTCTGATCAGAACTGATTTGCATTCTTTCTTTTTCATAATATCCTTTATTTGAAATTAATTATATTTAATCTCTTATAATTTTCTTATTATTCATGTGCTAATTAGTATGCATTATTAGACCTTACAAAAGCCTCATGATTCTGTGGATACCACATGTTTGGATATGTTGAACTTATTTCCAAAATGACTGAGTTTTTTCCATTGCTTCCAGCAGCCTCCCCAGCCTCCAAGTCTCTTGTAGCTCCCAAAGATGTTTTCTTAGTTAGAGAGTAGCAAGGCTTTAAGGAGAATCTGCATGATATACTGCAAATGGCAAACCATAAAAGTAATTCCATAAAACTCAGATGTGTTCACAACTTTTGGAAATGGATGACATGTATGTGCAATAAAGCAAGCACCTTAATGACCCAACTCTTGGTTTGGATTCTATTGGTTTTTTTATCGGCTTCTCACCTATGCAGATTCTGGCTGGAACTGATGACTGACTTATCCAAAATGATACCCAGGAGAGCACAACCAGTAGGATTGATGGTACATATGTCTCCAGTATGAAATACAAGATGTTTCGCTTGAGTTCAAAGTGAAACACTAGTTTTGGGTAACGTCCTGTGGAAAGAGCAGGAAAATAAATATTATGAAGCTGCAATTCATAAAAAGCTCTTTCAATTATGAACCTGTATTACTTTAGTGCATTCCAATCCAGCAAAAGCTTAACAAATCAGCTTGAAAGAAATAAAACATTGTGATGAAAAGTTCTACCATGAAGACTCAATTTAAACTGAACTGAAGGAAAAAATTAAAATATATAACACACAGTCACCATACCCAGAGTTTCATTAAAGACATTTTGAATTGAAAATTCACTGAGGATTAGTGAAGAAAAAAAAATAATAAATCAATCCATGTGTGGAAAGGATGTTTCATCATATAAGACAATGCAAGAAAATTTGCAATCACATATGTATTTTCCTGTGGCTATTCATAAGCAAAACCACAATAAGCTACTGTACAAACTAGCATAATAACAATTGCAATTTTATGAAGTCAGCATGGGTCCTTATTTTTATCTGCCTCAGATATCTGGGTTATTTTGCTTTTCTTTTCATTTACTGTTGCTCAAGATATGGACTAAAGGTACCTTCTCTGATGGTGCTGACCTACCTCTTCCACTTAAAAACAAGCAGTGCCTTTGCACCTTCACTGTTTTTTCTTAACATTAGTGCATTACAGTGTTTGTGGTTCTGAGCAGTGTCACTGTTACGGCACAAATGGTTTGCTTCTAATTGAGTGATTTCTAGATGAGTTTGTGCCCACAAAGACAGAATTGACTTTGATTAGAGAACAGCACACTGGTAAGCAGACCCTGAATTTGATATCCAGCTCACTAACTGAGCAAAACTTGGCTATACTTGGGCAACAGAAATGCAGGATCTGAAATTGTTACCAGTCCAATGGATCAAGGCAAGACAAAAGTGTGATTTTTGCTAACTTAAATGTGCAGAACAGACCTTTTATTCTGAAGTACAAGGTTCAAAATGAAGTGTTGAAGTATCTAGGGTTTTTTTAATATTATTTTAACTAAATTCCTGAACGAGAATACCAGTGAGAGAGTTATGCTGGTACGTCTGTGGTCAGATAGCTTTGACCATCTATTTTAATCCAACAAATGATGATCTCCAGGACATATACTTGTTTCCAATGCTGCATGCTGTGATTCAGGACAGAACTACAGAAAAGCAAATGCACTTTAGCAACAACAATATAGGTATGCATAGACGGGCCATTTGTACATCCCTCGGGTGCACTCTGAGGCATGGAATAAAAAAAAAGTACTTTTAAAAGCTTGAAGTGCAAGTAATGGATGCCCAGAAATGTCTTCTTGCTCCCAGGCTAGAAAAAGGATTGGTAAAATTCCAGTTTTAAATGTAGTGTATAAATTACATCCAGAGAATAAAGTTTCACAGAACTCCTAAAAACAGAAAAAAAACCCAAAACACTAGATTATGTAGTCTGACCCTAATCACAAATTATTAAATTTTCCCAATTATCCCTTGCTTTGAAGTCAATCACTTTGATTGGAATAGAGTCCACCTATCACATAGGAATCTAGACTTAATCTGAGGATATCTAGACATGCAGCATCCACCATTACTATCAGTACTGTTAAAATTAAAATAATTCTATTTGTTCAAAATGAATGCCTAATTTCTAATCTTAAACTGACTTCATCTTTCTGCAATAATGAGTCTGCCTTTTCACAAGTAGACTAATCAGTCCTTTCGGTGTCAGTTCTTTCTCCTCCTGAGGGTACAAATACAAAGAACTCTAAGAAAAGTGTAAGTTCAACATACCAAGTTCTTCAAGTTTCTGACAGATAGTAAAAAGGATACAAAGATGGACAGTAGACTTTAACTCTCTTTTAAGTTTAAGCAGACCAAAGTAAAGCACTCAAAATCTAGGAAGTGCAAAACTTAAGAGTTGACTGTGCAATGTTACCTCTGCTGCTGGCTGCACTCATCCTTGCACTAAATCAAGCACTAGTACTATGGAACAACACTCAGTTTGTACAATAAAAGACTATAACATAAAACATATTTAGGGAAAGAGAATTCAGGTTGTAGAGGCAACTGTAAACCTGTGGCTTCCCAGTGTGGGAGAGCACGCATTTAAAACCGTAATAAAAACTATTCAGGATTTTATTAATTTTGATTTCTACTTAACTAGAACTCAAACAGATACTTTCAACAGAAGACAAGATTTTCTCTGCAGTGTTTGTACCCCAAACTGTCACTATAGTGGCATGGTTGCAGCTAGCACACGAAGAACGATGTCATGGCCACCAAGGGGGAATGGTGAGGGAAGGGTGTCAACCAAGAATTTGTGTGAGAGTGCAGAAGGTGCAAACCATCAGCAGGAAACTGAATCCACCACGAAAGTAATCTGTCTTGTGTTTCTGTGCCAACCAAGGGGAAGGATACGGCACCATGTACCCAGCAAAGGCAAGTGAAGAGACTGAACTGTGCTTCATGCAGGGTACCTCAGGCCCTTGGGATTTCCTGTGGTTAGAGTTTGTCTTTAAGAAGGAAAACTCTGAAACAGCCGATCCATAACAGCCATGCAGCAATACCCTCTCCTTGTTAGCACACTCCAACTGTATCTCCGTTCACGTTAGTATAAAAGCCTGTGTGTACATAGGAAGTTAGTTCAAAATACCAAACCTGAAAGATACACTTTGCCACGCTGCTGCAATTTCCAAGTGTAGACAAGCCCTTTGAATGTTCTCGTGTTCTTTTGTATTATTTTTCTGATACCAGAAATTTCTGAACAATTTTCTTGTGAACAACAAAGAGAAACAAAGAGATATAACATCTTAGAGCTGAGTGGCTTTGGGGGAAACAAAGAAAAGGCATTTCTCTAACCTTAAGGTTTTCTACTTGCCAGATTCCAAAGACACATCATGAACATGATAATAACAGCATCAGCATTTCTCTAAAGAATATATAAGAGCTTTTATAATGGAAATTATGAAGTAACCTGTATAAAGAACTCCTATGAGCACCTCCTATAATAAACTTAAGGAAGAGTAGTCAAGAAAAAGTATGAAAAGCATACTTACCATGCTAAAGAAATGAGCAACAGGACGAAATGAAAATAGGAAAAAAAATAGTCCTTTTTTCATCTATGTTTCACATGTAGCAAAAGTTATCACCTTTAAAAAGAAACAGATTTGCTGTTCCTATTATGTGAGTTGCACATGAGATAGCAATGCTGTATCTCCTTGCCTTTGAAATGCACATCTGAGGCTATAGTGCCATCGGTCAGATCAAAAATGATAAGGGTTCATGTAATCCTGGTCCTTACTTTATTAGAGTTAACTCAACTACAGTTCAAGTTGACTCTTCGAAACTGTCAAGTTTGCCCGTTGCCTGAGTCTTATTGACAACAAAATATTTGCATTAAAATGAAAAGATCTTTTTCATACAAGTTTCTGGTCCATGATGTATGTTACCTCAGTGTGTGACTGCTCTGATTTATATTTGATAATGGAAATAATCTCTGTGCAGATAGGTAACTCTGGAGAAAAGTCATAATGTTAGCATTTACCAAAGTAAGAAATTACTCTGTTCAACAGTTTCTCAGATGAATCTGAACTTAAATGACTGTCAGTACACATACTCTAAACCCATAACAGAAGGTGAAGTATTCCACCTAGGTCACCCCACATCAAAAGAAGATTAAGCTGAGTTTCTTGGATTTATAGAATTTACAAGAGGACAGAAATAGAGGTGAAAGAATTCCTATTTCTGTTGATTAGAGATGACTGCTTTTGCTTCAGTATCACAAAAATTATACCAGCATAGACTCTTTCCCAGTAGCTGAGCAGGTAGGTGTATGTCTAGGTCTAAGGCAGATCTTTCTCAAGGCAAGAAAAGCTAGTTTATTCCTCTTCACAACTTCCCTTTGAAGTTTTGCTTTTGGCTTCTAAAAGCAATAATCTAATTCACGGTACCACCTATCTGACACTTCATATAGCTCTTGCCATAATACTGATGATTTTAACAACAGTGACTATTACTGCACTGCCTGAGAAATAGATATAAACCTAAACAAACAGGCTTCCTTATCACCCTAGGTCATTCATTTTGTTGTTTATCCCATTTTTCCATAGTGTCTGTTGCCAGCTGATGGCAGGACACTGCATTTCTGCTCTTTCCTGCTGCTCTCTGACCAGCGGATGGTCACAGCAGAGGTGCCTGAAGGAAGGACTGATGCTCTACAAATGCTGTCGCCAGTTCCTAACTTTTACTCTAGTGTTATGAGATAGAAGCATCTTCCCCATGACTGCTTCCTGTGGACTTTTTGATGAACTCTACTCCTGTAAAAGACAGCTCCATACCACTCTTTATTTAAGAAGCACTTTCGTATCCTGAACAGGGGTGTGCAGTCAGGCACAAAGAGCACATTCTTTTCTATCATGAAATATGCATGCTAACCCCTTGGGTGCCAGCTGACATGTGATGTACATCTCACAGAAGTGCATCAATATAACTCTACCAATACGTCATTTTCTTCTCTTTTTTCACTTCTTAAGGGCACAGTACAGGAAAGCTTTACATAGAATTTTACTGCCTTAACTATGTGCTGAAAATGTAGTTTTCAGTATGCAATTTTTTACTACTTGTTTTCAATGAACACATGCATCAAGGAACAGGTAATGTCCCCGCTTTTACCCCACAAGCTGTGCAACTGAAATGCAATTCTCTGACTGATGTAGAATGCTAAGGGTGTCAATATGTATCATTAATATGTCATTACAGCTCAGAGAACAATCAGTTTTCTCTTCTTCACAGTCAACATCTTGTAAACTACCTCTTTTCCTACTTGTGCTTCAGAGGTGAACTAGAGGAAATGAAAGATCAGGCCAGGCTTCTCAACATGTGTTTCATCTTCATGAAAATGGTTCATAAATACATGTTTAAACTTCAAATTTTCTAAGAATGAAACAAACCCTTCCATTTAGTGTTTGCATGCAGACATTTTTATACATTTAGCTTACCTGTAAAAAAAAAAAACAACAAAAAACCCCCAAACACTTACCAAAAAAATATGCCACAGAAACTTTCTAAGTCTTTATTTCTGTCTAAACTACAAAGAACTTCTTAGAAGTTAACAAAAAAAAAAAAAAGGGGTCTTCTTAATATCACTGATATTCATTCCATTCATTTCATATCCATATGTTTTTATGTTACTCTAATTTTTTCAATGCATTTTCCAAAACTGTTTTCTTTCTAAACTGTTCTACATTGCAGAAGTATCACAAAAAGAACTCATGATGGAAAACTTCTCAACATCATCTCAAGCAGAAAACATTGCTTACATGCATGGAGTGATTATGTGAGCTCAGACCGCCAAGCTGAACATAATAGGGCAACACATAAATATGTATATGTAACTGCTTGCATGTTAGTGAAGGCTGCCCAAAGACTCAACAGATAAAATTACACTGAACACAGTTCTTTGTTTGTAAGCCTTATATGGCAAAGATGATGTTCTCAGAAATAATAATTGGAGAGAAATTACAGATTATAAAAAACCAATAAAGGGAGTGTGAGAAGCTACTCAGTGTACCATACCTCAACAAAGAAGAATGGAAAAATCCTAGAAAAGTTTGATTGTTAACTTAAGAGATATTTTCAGCCTTGGGAAACAGCAGATGGGCCTGTATGACGAAGCAAGGTTATGCCTCTATTTTGAGAAAAAGAGTCTGTGACTGATGAACATACACTCTGTGTAGGAGTCTGTTATATTTATACACCCTCTATAGATTATATATATTTTATATACTTTTTTATTTTGACATCACTAACCATAAATGAAAGCAACTCGTTAAAAGCCTAGTCATGACCTCCCACCTGAGAAGCCAATAATGTCCAGGGGTCAGCAGAGTTTCAACACTGCATAGCCAAGGTCTGACAAGGTTTCTGGCCCATGGAGGCTAAAGCAGAATTTGTGATAAACATCACAACCTCAGCGGTGACTGCAGACAAGGAACAGCAGCCAGCTCACTTTGCAATCTTCTTCAAGAGGACAAGTGTCTTGTCTTTGTGCAGCAAGAGGAGACTAACTTGGAGCTTTCGCCTCTTCTTTCCCTCTGTTCTGCCAAAATAACACTATTTGATACGTCTGCTGACTTCACAGATTTCTAAGTGAGGAAGTGCACTGAGAGCCCTGACTGCTTGACATAACTGTCCCTGCCTTATGGGTTCTGGTTGAAGACTAGACCTGAGCAAGCTGAGTGCCTTCATTCCTGCTGCTACTGAAGACTTGGCAGGAGGGTTGCAGTAGTGAGAGCAAGAATTAAGGAAAGTTACCAACCAGAAGAAAAGCTATCAACACCCAAATAGCCTCAAGTATTAAATTTTTTTTTTTTGGTTTCTTTCTCCAATTAAAAATGTTAGCTGAGATTAATTAGCTATTACCTGCTGTGAAAATAGGAACATGATTTATCAAGTGGGAACACATGGGGTCTGTCTTGTGCCCAGTACTGCTCACTAACAAACATGATGACATAGCAAGCATCTTTTAAGTGAGGAGCATTAGCACATTGGAGAACTGTAACAGAGTACAAAATTATCTCAACAAATATCAGGCTGAGTAAAACAAGATACAATTCAACAAAAGCAAGTACAAAGATTTCCATTCAGAGTACAAATTCCTTGTGTACACTCACAAGTACAAAATCCCACTCAGATGGGAAGTACTAGCTCCTTAAATAGAGCACAGGGAATATATAGCAACAGCACAATAGAGAAGGTGTAGTACTAGAAGGAATCACAAACTGAAGAAGGTAAAAACATACAATAATTTTCTGCAAGAAAAGCAATTATCAATACATAACAGATAAATAGGAACAGAGTTCATGAAGTGCATTAAGCAAACCTTCCCTCTATGGAGGACATCTGAAGAGGACGAGGTACCCAGTTTCGGGTGCTGCACATCAGTAAAGAGACAAGAAATTCAATGGGAGAACAAAAGCAAAGGCAGGAAACATAGGAAACTGTTTATATGAATTAAAAAGAAGGAAATCATTGGTCTAGGTAATGATATATCTGTCCTGAAATAGTGGAAGGGCTGCTGAAAAATAGCAAGAAATTTGCCTTCTATATCCACATAATGTGTTTGAAATGCAGCAAAGAAGATCAAGATTAGACATAAGGAAAATATGCATGAAGTAATCACCAGAAAAAGTCATACAGGGAGGGTGAAGCAGACACTTTGGAGGTTTGTCTAGCCTACTCCTAGAAACATCTGTCAGGAAGTAGGCTGTAGATATAGATGACCTTGCCCTGCAACATGAGAATAGATTAAATGAATTCTTAAAAGCATATTTCAGCCTTATTTCTGTAATTATTTACACAAAAAGATAGGCCGTAACAGTCCTTCATTACTTTTGTTTTGCCAATAAGAAGGGCAAGATTTTTATATCACTGTTTATGTCTGTACCAAAATGAAATCAATCCCAAACCCTAGCCAGCAATCTAGCTAACATTATTCAAAGTGACTTACTATTATGTGATTACAATAATATGATTACTATTATGTGATACATGCTGTTCTATAAACAAGATTAATCCACAATGCCCTTTTCTTAAATTTACTGAAGTAACTTATGCAGGAATTTTGCTGACTACATTTTAAATCTGGCTCTGTCAGTGGCTCTGTGTGAACTTGGGCTTTGCATTCTTGTACAATATTTCACTTGCACAGCAGCTGCAAAGTCTGTTCAAGTTCACAGAGTATCAAATCCTAATTGCTTTTTTTGCTGTGTTAGGAAATACTATACACAGCTCTTCTCTCATATCTTTACATTTAGCCCTTTGAAACATAACTGTTACAAATAGCTGTTATTTATAATGTAACTGTTATTTTATAAAATACTCTCAAATATCTATTAATGGTGTTAAGGAAGCACTGTTTTTCATTTTGAAATTTATTACATAGTTCCATAATCTGGTTGCTTTTTTCTTTTAGTATGGGCTGCAGTAGGCACTGCTTTCCTAAAAAAAAAAAATGTGTAGAAAATAGTGCCTATTTCATAATGACTCCATTGCAAATTAAGAGGATTATGAGATTTCATTTTAAAAGTACTGCATAGTAGCTGATAACTTGGTTTTCCTGAACAGGACAATTAAAACAAGCAGGTGTGGGAATTTTAATCTAATTAAGTTGCATGTGTTAAAATAATATTAATAGTGGGTTTTTTTTCCTTTATACATATGATTCCTGCCAACATAAAGGGAGGAAGACAGCATCATTTACTGAAACGAGCACAGTTCATCTGATCATGCCTCTTCAGTTACAACTGGAAATTGGTTTTATTCTATCTAGTACAAAAAATAATATAACTTTTTTTAGCTTTAGAGACTGAACTCTATGATAGCAGGTCGTAAGAATTAAGGAGGTTTCCTCTTCCTCTTTCCTGCATGGGGAACAGGTCCTAATACCCATCTGGGCAGAACAGCAGAAAAGGATTATTCTCCTCTGATTGAACCTGATGTTGCTTGCCCAGAAGCTATAAAAAGGAGGAGCAAGACACACAGATGTCTCTTATGTAAGTAGCAGGATACCACTAGTATGTATTTCATTACTACTTTTATATCTATTTAGAGAATTTTGACTTTTATCCTGAATAGCTGAAATAAGTGCATAAAAGTTTCTCTGTGTTGAATTATTATGGTTGAATATAATAAGGCAGAAATACCAAATAATGAAATAGAGAAAATATATTTCTGTGATTCAGAATTAGTAATATATCCTCTGTAGAAACTACAGCTTTAAAGGATGTGCGTCTTCATTTAAATAGCACCCTTTTGGTTGACATGTTGATTTTAGCAGAAGAGACGTGAGTATGCAGTGAAAAGCAGCAATGAAGGACCTAAGAGTAACTCAAAGAGCATAAAGCGGGTTTGGCAGGTCTTAAACTCTCTGAAAGCCCTTTCAAAGTCTCTGGAAAATAAATAGGAGCATACTTTTTCATGACACTAAGCCCTGTAGTTAAACTTTCTACAGTAGTTTCCTAAGATCAGCAGAAGAGCAGGTCTGTAGAAATACTTCTGACCCTTACCTAGGCAAAGGAACTTCAGTCTGGGCAACCCAATCTGTGCTGCCCATCAGGCCAGTCAAAGGCTGCTGAGGTCAAGAGAAACTCCAAGAAGCACTATCCATGAAATCCAACTTCCTGCCATTATAAAAGCACTCGGTATATTCAAGGAAATTTCCATGGCTGAATAGAGGCTTTCAACTTGCCACAAAAAGCCAGAGCGGCTATTTCTAGGAAAGCTGGGAACTGTTCTGAACTTGGTACCCAGGGTCCCCGGTCTCACCTCAATTTAAACGTTCAAGTCACAGTTTCTTCTTCCTTCACAAGAGCTCTCTCTGACTTACACAGAAGCAGTAGTACACTTTTTGTTTATCACCTTTTAGATAACACGTAGCCTCCAAGAAAATGCTCAAAATCTCTCAACCTTTACATTAACTGGATCTCTGCTGGTAACACTTGGAAAAGTGGTTTCAAGAATGTAATCTAGCAAAAAAAGGAAACTGTCATGCTAAGAGAAAGCAATGTGCTCAGCTCCTTAATGCTGCTCTGTTTCCAGAGCCATATTCCAAACTGTACTTAGAAAGTGTTAGAAGGGTTTACCTGTTTCATATACCGCTTCAGATACTGAGGTAAAGTGGTCTTCTACTGTGTATTGTGCCAGCCGGAGTGTGTCCAAACCTCGAACAGAATCATTTCCTCTAGTCCAGTAAAACATGACATCATTGATGTTATAACCCCCTGTAGAGATACACAAGCCAACAAAAGTGTTTATTTTACACAACAACTATTTTGTGTTGAACTTACTTATGGTTCAGCTGTTTCTTATTTGTCCATCTGACAGCACAATTAGAGATAAACAATGACGGCTTTTGGCAGAATGTTTGCAGCAGAACTCCCAATAACATGCAAAGTTTGATCATTTAAAAGCTGACTTTTTTGCAGGTGGTCTTTTTTATATATTTTATTCCAGTATAGACAACGTAAACTAATAAAAGAGATTAGTATCACATAGTATTCTAAAGGCATAAGCTATTAAGCTTAAAGAAATACAGATTTTATGAATTACAGCACTGTCAGCATTTGGAATAAACATTAAGTGTGCCCTTTAATGCCTCCCAGGCTGCTGTTTCTCGATGTAATACATTTGGTTCTCATTCTCATAGAGATGAAGGGGTGAAGAGAGCAGGGGGGCTGCTGTGAGCTGGCACTGTGCTCTGAGCTGGGCTTGGGTTGTCACTTGGGACGACATTTTGGCTTAGGAGCTTGGATGCTTCCCAAGGACACCAGCTTAGATGTTGATGTTTCTGCAGGCTCGACAGCATGGCACACTTCAGGGGCTCCAGGAGATTTCCTCTTAACCTTCAAGTAGTAATTAGGAGCTGAGATGGGACATGAATCATCTATCAGAAGGCAACTGTATTTTGCACACACTCGTCAATATGCAGCACAGTCATAGCTAAAAAAACTCTATAGCTTTTTTCCATTATATTAAAAGGCAAGCAATTTTCAGGCTAGTGTATATGATTAATTCAAGATTATGTTAATGTAATTTGCATGTTAACTGGGAGCGTTTGAACATCTTTTCCTTTAGCTTACTTAGATCAATCACTCTTGTATTTGACAGACTTACATTGTGCAAGTTAATAACTAAGCTTAGGAACCAGAAACATGAGCTGGCTATTATTTTTAGACTCTAGTCAATTGTAAGTAAATTACAGTGTGACACAATAATGCAATACATTGCACAGCGGTATATGATGCAAAAAGAACAAAGCTCTAGAATCACAAAAAAAAACAGATATGCATTGAAATAAATAATATTTTTTTTAAAAAAGGAGCATTTTAACATTTTTTAGTTAATGGCTTTGGTTCTTGCAATGTCAAAAAAAAGTACTGATTTCCTACTGCCATTTTAGGTAAGAAAAACAAGAGTTCAGAAATTTCATTTCAAGGAAACACTATGCTGGTTACCAACAAAAATTACAATTTCATCTAGAAATTATTTCCCTGACTATTCTTTAAATGTAAATCTTGTTTTCACCATCTCTGGTAGTTTTCTGAAAAGTTATCATGACCAGGAATCTCTCCTCATGTTATCGCTTTTATAGCAATTAAAGCCAAAACACTGCTGTATCAACAAAGTAAGCCAAAACATGCACAACCAAGCTAAGTTCTCAATTCCCTAAAAGCCACATACTGGAAAATTTCCCAGATCTAGTAGATGAAAAATAAAAGTAACATTTCCCATAAAAAAATTATTGCACTGTCCTCAGAAAAACAAAGAGGTTCATAGAAGCAGTTTTTATTGCATGACTCCAGGCATGGATTCGTTTTACCTCCCTTCAGTATAAATGAACTGCAGATATTTAAAGTCCAAAGAACTAGAGAGTACCACCATAAATTCTTATTTATTTTTTACAAGGTATTGAGTCTTCTGAGTTGCAGGACATGGGAGAAATTCTCAATGCCTGAATGGGTGACAACAACTATATCTCCAAATGCAGTTTGTTTGCTTTAATAGAACCATTTTTTCTTCCAAAGTATTTTCATTAGCTGAACAATTAGGTTATAGTGGTCCTTTATATGAAAATTCCTTGAAAATACTAATTCCCAACCTCTATGTGTGAAGAAATTTCATTTCCCAGTAGTCAGTAAATTTAAATAGCACAGTACTCCCTCTGTGCAAAGTTATTCTTTATTCACGGAGGTAATATTTTACTAATTATAAAATGCTTTAAAAGTTTATAGAGACAAATCCTTAAGCCACCTTATTTGGCTTTTACAAGTAATCTCTATTCTCTTTACATGACACTGAGTTTTCTTTCTGACTAATTCCTCAAGCCCAAAATGTCTCACTCCTGTGTTTCACTGATAGAGTGCAAGAAGCTAATGTCAGCAGGGTTAACTACAAGAATAGTAAATTCGGGATTAAACATTCATAATGCCTAATACAAATGAGTTTCTCTACCTTTCTGTTGCTAATTTTAATTTTCCCTGATTGTCAAGCACAAGTTAAGTGCCTTCACGTGGCTCTTCAGTAAATAACTGCTAAAGGACATGTTCAAATAGGAGATAAAATTTCAAAGATGGGCCCACAACATGAATATATATTTGGACTGGAGGCCCGGGGGCAGGTGGGAGGGGAGAAAAAAAGCCTGCAGCTCAGCGTGAACAAACGTGTTGTCCCATACCACAGCAGACAGCATGAACCCCCCAGCAGCACCGAAACAGGAGCCCTCTAAGTTCCCAGATGTCACATCTGCCATATCAACAGACACACAGACTGGCAACTCTCTGTCTCCTAACACATGCTTGTGCTACCTTCTGAAGTGTTGCAATAACAAAGGGAAAAAAACAATAGACATTTGGGCTGAAATGTATTTTGCTGCATAGAAAGTGTAAGTCGATTAATGGTATTAACTAGTAATAGCAGAATAGCATATTGTAAAGTCCACTAGGGATGCTTTACTGTGTAAAGCCATTACTTGATAATATCATGTCATGTTTGTCTTTACATTAGGAATCAATAAAAGTCCTAACACTTTGTTTCAGTTCAAATATCTGCTACATATTTTACATTTATAAATGTCAGTATTTGTGTGGCTGTGTATGCACATTTGCATTCACAATTCTTAATTCCAGGTAATGGTATTTGCAAGCAGTATTGTAGGATTATGTCATTATTCATCTATAAATTGACATAGATTATCTCATGAGGAAACAAACACCACTTCCAGCATAACCAAAAGAAAGTATTACAGTGAACTGAAGAAAAAGGGCAACAGCAAAGATGCACACTTTCCTGTTGCATTTATCATTTCCAACCATTTTCCTTAAAACTAAACACGAATGTCATGGAAGCATTTATGAGGCCATTACTGTTTTCCCCTTAGACCAGAGTCACTGGTGTGTTGTTGAAAAACAGATGGAATCATTCTGGAAAATGCTTATTTTTAATTATATAGGGAATTCTTCTTTTTTAATCCTGTCAAATAGATTTAAGTTCCTACAGGACATATATTTCATTCCAGAACTAGAGAAAGTAATGACTCATTAGGCAATGCTGCTCATTTAAAACCATATGTCTTGACTTACCAATATGCTCTTCCAAAGAAATATAAAATAGAGATCAATCCAAATTCTAATTCAAATTACTATTTGTTAAACAAATCTTCTAAAATTGCTTATTCTAGAGGGATTTCTGTGTGAGGAAGGTTTTGGGGTGAATTACCTTTGTACTTCTATCTAAACTGAAACTTTGCAGCAATCTTCTAACTGGTCATTACCAACAGGAGATAAAGAACACAAACACGTCTGAAATTTTAATGAAAAAAAACTTCCAAGTACTGAAAAACCTTCCAAAAGACTTTGAATATGTATTGACATATATTTGAACATATATTTTAATTTTGCAGGATTGGGTATCCTTTTACATTGTCTCACGTGAAAATATTTCAAGAGTCTTATCATATGAATAGCAAAAAGTTAACTGTAAACATGAACACTTGAGTATTTACAAAGTGACCATGTCTACAAGTAGTAGAGTGCATATCTTAATAAGGACATTGATTAATAAAATGAGAACCTACAAAGGTATATTTAGTCTTGGTCCATCAACTGATGGCATTTTTTCCCAGGACACTGCCACAGAGACAATTAAATAAGTCATAGAAGGATCTGTATTATCCTTCTCAGAACAGAACTGTCTAAGCAATTACCTCTTTTTCAGTATGAAGACAGTAATTAAATAAATATGAACTCTATGCCTTAAAAACAAACTCATTCTAATTTCTTTCTTTCCTAAAGGAATTGTGCCTCAGGGAAAAAAAAAAAATAATAATTTTTCTCAGCTCTGCTGGAACATGTCTGCTCAGAGAACTCCCCCTGAAGACCAACTGAATAACTGCAGGGATATGCTGCAAAACCAGGCCTATGATAATCTCCTGAGATTCTGTTTAATCATTAATAGTGTGGCAGCATTTCAATACTGCCATGCTATTTTCAGTGATACCTCATGCATATATCTTTGCATATAGACACTATTGTTATTCAGCACAGACTGGTCACACACTGTCCCTTGGCTTCTTTGAAAAATTCTAGCCTCTTTGATAATATCAGGCAGCCCTTGAAAAGAGCAGAGATATTTTTCTAATTGTATCAAAATAATAAATATTAAGTTTCTTACAGCTTTCCAGTTGCAAAGTACACGTCTGCTTATCCATTGGATATTTGGTCAGATCCATGCTGCATGCAACAGTTGTAGTGATCCTTAAAAAAAACAAACCTGCTGATTATTAATGCGATAAAATTGTTCATCACTAAAAATAAAAATAAGCCATGTATCCATCCTCAACTGTTACTTTCAGGCAAGTATCTATTGCAAGGGGGAAAAAAAAAAAAAATCTAGTCTTTGTCATTAGTCAATGTGAAATAGTAATAGCATCCCAAAGAGGAAACCACTCCAGAATAGATTAGTGGCAGTCTAAAAAGGCTGCCTCTTGCTCCCTTCTCATTTACAAAATGCATTTTTTCTTTGTTGATATTTTCCAATACATTTTTAAATTGTTATATTTATCAAAATCTATTATAAGGGACAATCTTCAATAAATAATGCAAATCAATCATCACAGCTGACTTTCATCTGTGATGACTTCATTGCAAAAAAAAATAGAATGGCAATATGCAATTCTTGTATTTGGTCTATATGAAAACAAAAGGGTCTATTTAGAGAAGAAAAGATGACATATTATTAAATTTAAGAATTTAATTAACCTGGCCAATCATATTATATGCTCATAAAACTACATGGCCATGCATATTCTACTTTTAGAAATAAACCTGTTTCTTAAGCACAAAATCATGCTAACCTGGAAAGTTTAAAGTATAAGTAGATACCAAACATAAAGGCTGATATGTAGTATATACATACCGTAGAGCATACAAGACTGTTCCATTAGGGTATATTCTTATAAGACGATTCTCAACAGTGATATCATGAAGAAAAGACTTTTTGGAATCAACTATGAAGGTATCCGGTACCCAAAGCATTTCCACAAGCCGACCATCTAAACTTAAACTCTTATTACCATCAAAACAAAGTCTCTCATCAGTCCATCGCTGTCTTAGAAATATAGTAGCTGTGTAGTCCTAAAAGACAGAAAGCAAAAGTATCATACAGAGCAAGCCTGTATTATATTCTGTTTTACTAAAGTAAATGGAAGCAGCTGTTGGGGTCAAATAGCCTGTGACTCTCCATGTCCTGTTCTTAAACACTGGCACACTAGTAGCAGTTGTACTGGCTCTTGTACTGCCACATTTTCCAGCACTTCACTTGATATGAGGTTGATATCATTAAGAAATATTATCTTGAGTGGATTTTATTCTTAAGGTCATTGGAATTTTACAGTAAAAGCTGATGGTTTAAGTCTGGGGCTATAAATCAGCTGAAGTCTTCAGAGTTTTGAAAGCAGATAATCTGGCTGTGTAAATCTTTAAACTTTAAAATGATTTATATAAGTGGTTGCTAACATAAACTACTAAATAATGCATTTTTTTATAGAACTTTGGGAAAAGTTGTATAAATTCAAATAAGCAAAAGAATTCAGTGAAATAGGAAAAGAATCATCATCTTTTATCACAATTTATCCTTTGAGCATCACACTGGAAACAGTGGTGCCAAATTTATTAAGAATTTTAATATAACTCTCAATTCACTTTCAACCCAAATATGCCTCATAGTCTTACATTAAAATCACACTACTTCTTAGCCCCTTTTACTCAGCTTTTCATTTTATAGTGTGTTTTTATCAGTATGATAAATTCATCTTAATTTCTGACCTTACTTCCCTCTTTCTAAATAATAACTAAGTACAGAGGAATTCTAGTATTCAATTTCTGTTGGAAGCCTGAGTAATGAAATGTTGAGGTACTTTATATATACATATATACACGCACACATTTTTGCCTTTTATTTCTATGTACCGATGGAGGAATTTTAGAATTAGAAAAGAATACTCCATTTCATAGTTCATTCAAAAATAAATGATACAGATGTCATGAAACACATCTGGAATAAATTAATGTGTGACAGTGAAAGAGAAAAACAATGAGTTCAGCTGTGTCTAATCACAAGGAAAGGGAGTACCTTCAAAGATGTGAATATATCTTTAATTTTCTGAAATGCGTAAATATTTAGACATTTAATCTGGAAAATAAATACTGCTCTACATGCCTTTCATTAAGATTAATACTCCGTAGCAAATTTCTGTTTCTGTCTGAGAGAGGTGTGAGTTGCATCTGCATTTCTATGATTATAGTGCTACAACCACTATCTGCAGTGAAAAATAAAATTCCATCTCCTAACACACATTGACTGTACAAGGAGAAAAGCTTCAACGTCACATTGCCAGCAGCTGTAATCACAACACATTAGCTTATCAACAAGCAAAACAAAAGATTGCAAAAGCTACAATACCATATTTATTTCTGATATTGTATCAATGCTGGCAATATCCAGACTCATTCCAACTGACACAGGCCCATCTGCAAAACAGAGAAAGTCAGAATCTAGCACATAGTTCTTCAATACTCAGTGTTCAGAAGAAATGGCTATAAAATCTTCCAGAATATAATCCACTTTTTTCTAAATGTTTAGTAGCTTTTTAAAGAGAAAATATTCCTCAAACTTAGATTATGGAATAATCTTAACACTTTCATAACTAAAATATAACACTTCTAGAATAACAGTATCTTGGTTTTAATAAACATGCTTTGTTTCCTAAATATTTCCTGTTTATATGATTTAAATTATTTTCCCAGAAATAAAGTGCTGGGGAAAATGCTGCACAACAAGGTGCGGAAGGTACATTCTCCGTGGTACATCACACCCTTCTGCTCTGAGGTGCAGAGCAGTGGAAAGAATTCTTCCAATTGCAACATCTGGTCCATCAGATGTTAGTGAACTAAGGAGTTGCTCCTGGCAATGTCATATGGGTAATATCCAGATGGGATAGCTAAGTGACTTTATTTACTGCCTATTTGAGAATATGTTGTCTATATTGTGTCACTGCATTTTAACATCTTGCTTTTGACCATTGGCAGCTAACTTGTGATTTAAATACTTGCATTTATGAAGGAAGGCTAGTCATTCCATTCTCCTTTAAATAGTAATATCAGCTGAAGGTTTATTCAGTATGATTAAACACCTTACCTAGGGAGCTTTCAAGATGTCATAATAATGTCACTATGCTCAGACTCATTTCCTTGTGAATGTGCATTTCACAGTGTCAGAAGGAAGATCACCAGCTGTGCATTTTAAAATGCAGAATCTGTGTGGTGCTTTCATGAAAACATGACACTATCGTTCCTGGTTGAATATGTGCAGAATCATTAACAGAGTACAAGTACAAGGAAATTCTTATTAAATAAGCCCATCTTTGCAAGTAATTGAGAAGTAGAGAATGCAGTACTGAGAAGTGCAGAAATACTCTAGGTAAGATCTATGTAGCTCATGGTGCCAGTACAGGCACGCTGCTGAGACACCTTCTTGGCCTCCTGCAATGCATTTTGTATGTAGCTCTTATATGCCCCTAAATGGCACCTAGAGGAAGATGGGGTCCAATTCTATCCCACTGAGTAATGCTAAAGTGTCATTCTAAGTTATATCAGTGTATATCCATTTGTAATGCACATCTTAATATTGCTAAATGTCTGGCACTCCTGAAAGAATCTACAAATGCAGCTGAAAGTTCCAATATAAAGCTCCAGCTTAAAGCAGAACAGTTAAGACAAGTATTAATACCAGAATGAGTGTTCCCATAATTATCCACCAGAGTTTCCCCTGAACTTTCTCTGGAAGGTCTCTTGTTGAACAGTATCAAAAGCAGGGCAGCAGACCAGATGAGGCAGTCAGTTCCTACATTTCCATATGTTTGGCAGGAACTGTATGTACAATGACAACTTCAGAATAAATCTACCTATCTTCAGAAGAAAACTGAAGTCAGTCTGTCCTGCATTAGTGAAGGGAATGTTCAAAACATGGCAAAGAAATGTCAAAGGATGTGCATTGTTACAGCAATGGGTGCACAATCTAATTAGCATATGTTTTAACTTTACTGAAACTTATGTAGACTGTTACTTTAAGCACTTTAGAGATATTCACAGCAATCCCATCTGATAAAGCAGCCAGAAGAGTGGCACGTGGTATACCTAAAGATTAAATTTGGATCACTGCAATGATCACAAGGCTGTTAAACTTTGTACCAACAAAGTAAACCACCACTGTGTCACATATTTGTAACTCTGAAGACCTACTGAAATCAGCCAGCACTATCATGGCCTGCCAGTGCGGAGCTGTTCATATTATCCCTTTTTCATTTAGTTTAAGAAAACTTAAAACATTTCTGACATTGAGAAATATCTCAAAATACTATGAAATTCTAACAGAAGATTAGAATGGAAAAGTGTCACTGAAATAACATTACAATTTCATGAAAAACTGGTTTTGTCTGCCTGAGTGTCAGCTTTGCTTTGTTTTAGAGTATTATGTGACCTTTAGATGAAGTGATGTATTACACTTTGATTTTTTGGTGCATTTAACTTCCCACCACGAGACATCTTTCTTGACAAATACATGTTATGTGAACAGACTGGATAGATCAAGCTAGACCTTCTGACAGGTCTTAACTGTAGTTGTCAATATGAAGACATCAGAAGACAGACCCATTTCTAGCAGGAATCAGCTTCAATCCTATATGCTTGTATCAATGATCTTTAGACAGTGATGTAGCTTCACTAGTACAGTTTGTGGACTAGACAAAAATTGATGAGGAACATAATAACAGCTTGTTAAATCATTTGTCAAAAAAACATATTTTAACACAGCCAAATGAAAGCAATTAATGTGGGGACAAATAACGCAGGCAGTATATACAGGGTAGGAAACTATCTTGGCAAGCAGTGCCTTTGAGAAGGATTTAGAGGTTGTCACAGATAACCATTTCAACATGATCTTTCCATATTATGCTTTGGCAGCAGCACTATTCCAGTGGGAAGCAATACACAAAATTAAGTTATCTTGCAATCTAGACTGCATTGGCAAGACTGTTAGGAGATTACTGTGACAAGATTTGTTTCCACAGTTGGAAAAAAAAAAAAAAACAAAAAACCAAGAGCAGAGTTCAACTGAAATACTCCAGAAGACAAAAAACTCTGAAACCTTAATATCAAAGCTTGTAACATGAAAATTAAGGAACAACATTTACTCAGTTCCTCAAAAAGAAGATGGTGAATTGACTTGCCCACAATAAGTTGTACACGTTCTCTGGCAAAGCAAAGCAATATTCCCCCTTTACAGAAGCTAAGGAAAACATGAGGTTTCAGATAAATATTGTTTACAGTAATGATTATTTGCTAACTGAACCCTACATGTAGTGGCAGGGGGGAAAAAAAACAAAAAACAAAAAACAAAAAACACCACCACCCACACACAACTACCACACTGGAAGCTGGGTCTGATGGCAATGATAGTATCACAGTGTCTCTTATTTCCAGGTGAAAGGAAAGAAAATCTACATTACCTTCTTCTATATGATGTTTACAGTTTTGCACCAAGTCATTGATTTATTAAATCACAATTTTAAGGACTCAGTAGGGACTCAAAAGATACTTTTTTCCAATATACAACTGGCCATACATATTCTGGGCTTTTTGCCTTTCCTTGAAGGATTACACATTGGCTAATTGGTATATAAGAGAGTCTTTGGATGATGATTATTTGGTATTTCTTTCTCACGTGTCACTAAATCAAAGGAACTTTGACACAGCTAACATTCTTCTAACTCCCGGTCTCTTTTGGGGATAAACTGTAAGCTTCCGAGGACTAAAATGCCTTCATCTAATTAAATTCATAGAGCTCGATATGAACAACATTTGAGAAAAATATACAATGACTAGTCTTACCCAGAACATTGGACACAAAAAATTAATTAGCTTTGTTGAATTTAAACCTTAAGACCATGAAATGTCTTACTCGTTACAAAGCTAAGGAAAATAATCTTTTAAATGTGGTTTAGAATAACTGATTTAAGCACGACACTTTTCTATACCACTTGAAAGTAGCTTACATATTCAAATATACTTAGCTGTGACCTTTTCCTAGTCTCTCTCTTTTTAATTAGAACACTTAAATTATCACATTCAATCACAGAACAAAATCTATTTGTATAAAATTATTTACAAGATTTTATGCATCCCTTAACAACTCTATGAACCTGATCAAGGCTCACTGAAGTCAGCAGGAATTGCTCATTAATTCAGAGAGGTCTGGCACAACACCTAAAGTTATAAAATTGGTCTACACAGTTTCAGCAGAAAACCCGATGTTGAAATCAGCTTGTATTGCTGAGATAAAGTGTCAGGGTTATGTAGCACATTTAAGGAAAATAACTGCGCATTTTTAAATTCCTTACATCAGCTTTTCTACAGAAGACTTTCACATCTATCTAGAAGGCTAGGATGGATATTATTACATTAAGGAGTACCATCTACTAGCACTAGTATATCATATTCAAGTTCAAAGAATGGCTAAAATAATTCTAGAGTAGGCTATTTTAATTTGTTAATGGAACACCCTGGGTCTATCTGTTCCATTTATTAAGACTTGCTTGATGAACTGGCTCAAAGACATACATTAAAATGCTATAGTTAAGGAAAGAGAACATTCTTAATAGTGACACTCAGAGGAGGGGAGAGCCACACAACCAGTCCAGCTGAGATTCCTCTATAATAAACACTGTGTAAAAGTACCCCCATAATTTGGTAACTGGTATGTGCCATGCACCATGGACAAACAAAACGCTCAGTCAATTTTACTTGTCTGCAGACATTTGACATACTGAGATTAGCTCCAACTAATTTAACTTTTGGCACCTAATTTAGGTGCCTAGAGATGGGAATGACAGTCTATATTGGGCATAAATGGCAACATTTGGATAGCAAACACTACTGATTGGAGGGGTGACCTTTAGGGGAATAGATGACTAAAGTAAGGTGAGATCAAGCCAGTATTAATATCTAGAAATGCATTAATTCCAATCCATGTAAGGAGAGAAGACAATTTTTCTGTTGTTGTGCACAGTTATTGGATGCAAATGAAAAATGCCGTCATCATCCCCTCTGTTAATGACACGAGCTGAATTGTATCTGCTTAGGTAATTTCAAGTCATCTGCTAGTCCCAGCACAAAGATGAAACACAAATAGGCAAATGAAGGGCTTATTAAATGAAGAACTTATGAGGTGCCATGAATTTTCCTTGAGTAGTAAATATTTATATTTCTCTTAGATTTAAAAAAAAGGAAGCTTAATTTTATAATCATATTTTTATACCTAATGTTATCTTTTTAGGATTAAAAAAATTTTTTGCTAAATATTAATGAGTTCAGTGTCATTGATTATGATTGTATCTTGGCAACAAGCATCACTTGAAAAGTCCCCGTTTCCTGCCTGAAGAAAAATTATAAGGACAAATAACTTTAAAATTACTTTGAACTGTGTTATTCTAAAATTTAAGCTAACCTCTGGCCCTCTCACACTTGACAAAAATCGTGTTTCAGTGTTCTGACTAGATAACATTAAGCTCAATGCACTGTAGATGGCAAAAACAAGTTATCATCAAGTTTTATGACAAATTTTTTCATGCATATTTATGAATCAATGTATAACTGACCACACAAACAGAAATATGCACACTTTTGAAAACTGGAAAAAAACCCAACGTCACAGAAGAGGTATGAATGACTAAATCGACACTTTGGCTTCATTAACTATTTAGCAGGTGTGCTGTAGCCATTGACATAACTCTGAGTAAAGCCAGTTTACTGAAATATTTCTCATGAAGAACAGATAGAAGGTACACCAGCTGCATGGAGATAATCATTATATTACATGGATCAAAGCTAGGATAGCTGTGTTCACACAGTAAGTAAAATCCACTGACTTGTTAAACTGAGGATTTAGGTAGCTTACTACCTCTGCTTCTGAGAAGAGAAATAGCTTCTCCTGGACCTGAATCTTATCCAAGCTGCAGCCCAACCAGCCAGTAACAGAGAGGGGGCTGGACAGAAACCACAGCCTACATGGAGAATACATGCCTCTATCACATGGAAAATTATTTCAAACAATCTTGCAAAAATCTACAGGTCCAAAAATCAGAAGGAATGCTTCCTGGGTCATCCTAACCTTAATTATTCCTACAAAAAACTTCATTTCTCACAAAACCACCAACACTGCATTTAAAAATGGCATCAGTAAAATGTATTTTTCAGAGTCTCACTCCATCCTTCACCAGTCAGTCTAATATAGATCCATCAAAGACTTCTGACACGCAGCATTCTCAAGCCCAAACTAATCTCAGGGATCCCCTCATGCAAGTATAGTTTCAACCCAAACATTAGACCGTGATTCTAAAAATAGAACTTAAACCCTTCTTACCTGCTGAGGGGAGGTCAACCAACTGCTAATTCTTGCATCTGAGTCTGGAACCTCAGTCCCCCTAGCTTTTAAAGGATAATGGCAATCTCCTGGTCTTAGAAGCCACTCATCTTGGTGCAAATCCAAGTAAAAGCAGTGGAGATAACCCTCCTCTTTAACACCTCCATACTACTTACCACAACAATTATTCTTGTACCCACCCTTTTGCCCCTATTACTAAAAAACTTCAAAAGCTCCCAGCCTCCATCACCTGTGCCATTATAACAAGCTTAGTCCCATCTACACAGTTCCTGTACTCAGGCACAGAAAGCATTATCTCTCATTGAGAATGAAAACTCACTACAAACTTTAAAATCCCCCTAAGCCTAAGAATCAACCGATACTCTATACTATTCCTCCCCATTACACTGTTCTTAACCTGATCCATTCTGCAATTTGCAGCATGATACACAGCATCTGAGCCCTACAATACAAAATTCTGCTCCTACCTCCTCTTAATCACCATACTCACACTAGCCATCAGCAACAATGTGATCCTACTCTTTATCGGCTGAGAAGGTGTAGGAATCATGTCCTTCCTCTTAATCAGCTCATGGCAAGGCCACACCAAAACCAACACAGCTGAGCTGTGGCAAGCACATGCAGCAATGCTGGTACTGTCTGGAAGTGCTAGACTGGCTCTTCATATGACATCATCTGTGTCTTGAGCTCCACTGGGATTTCCAGGCAAACACAGAAAGTCCTTAGAAGCCCTCTGAACAATATTCCCAGGCAGTAAAAGAGCTATATTTCTAGCTTTGCTGCATTACAACAGCTAAGAAAAAATTGGTTCACATTAGAAAAGGGAGATTCATAACTCAAAAGTGCCTTACTGTTGCTCTTAACTACTTTCAAGTAGAATTTTGCAATGGAATTCTCTTTGCTATCTACCAAAGCACATCCATCATGACAGTGCCAACGTATGTCTAGTACTAGCAGGAAGTAATGAATGAAATGTGTTAATAGACACTAAACATATACTTATTTTCCACTATGCATCATCTCCAGTAAGAAGAGTTTATTTATTAGCATTACTTTTGTTTAGCTGAAAGTCGTCTCAGACATTGTAAATACTTCACAGCAGTTGTAACAAGCAGCTGAGACAATTAAGGCCAAAGAGATTAGTTTTCCCTTTCTCCTAAACCTAAAATACAAATTTATCTTAATATTTTTATGAAATGGATTCAGAAATTGCACATGGAGAGCCTTTATTGAACAGGCTGATAGTCTCCCCAGGTATTTGGATGGCAAGAGGTAACAGTATAGTCTGAAAGACTCTTTAGTCAATCATTTTTAAGCAGGATATAAAGGGCTATAAAAGTCTTCATCTGAAACCTCTAATGTTTCTGAATATCTAACTTCAGAACTATTGCCCAGCATTCACTCTGTAAGTTTATTTTCTGACAGACAGGTGGTGCTGAACATCTTTTCAACATGCAGAATATTTTCTTTTCCAGAGTTCTGCAGTTACTCCAGGCAGAGGTCTTCACACCACCTCGTAACTCTTTGTATTTCTGCTACATGCCATAGCCTGATTCAAGCAATGAAGATGTCTGTCACTGAAATTTCAGTTGACTGATGTTGACTGCACTGCAGTCAAAATCAGCCTTAGTGCAGTATACTATGTAGGTCTTCAAACCTGGTGACCATGGACGTCTGGCACAGGGAACTGACATTTTCAACTCATTTTCCCTCACAGTTCTGCAGTGAATCAGTTCAGTAATCTTTAAGACCCAAGGCAAGAAGCATGTATTAAATAATTCTCTTGCAAACTTATAGTAGATGCACATAATACTCAGTATACTAAAAGATTTGACGATGCTTTTATGAAGAGTTTGATATATAAAGCTTTCTTATATTTAATTTAAAATCTTTTATACCTATTATTTAGGAAATCAGAGGAAATTATGCTTTTAAATAGTTACGGTATTACAGCTTATTTCACTGAGAGCACATGAACATCAACAGCCAAGTTTCTAACAGAGTCTGGAAGTTTTACTTGTGAATGCCTGGAATATATGAATTTCACCTTGGGTCACAAAAAGCTATTATGCTATTTCTTATTATATCATAGTATATCACATCATAATCAGACCAGTCACTGGTAAGCATTGGAGGGAGAAAACAATACAGCTCAAAAAACATTTCTTCTCATTGCTGAGTTTCAGATACTGCATTATGTTACAGCTCAGTCTTATCACAACAGCTTTTCTACTTACTATCAAAAAATGGACGTAGATACTTGTTGTATCCTTTTATTATTTTCTGTATAGTTGGATGTAGAATTTCATCTTTTCCTTCAGCTTCAGGAATTTGCATTGACCTAAAAGGAATGAAAAAAATCGAGGATGTTTTAAAAGATCATCAATTACAGCAGAGATAACATTCCAGAAAAACGCTGTATTAACTGCAAGGTTAATATCGGGAAACATTTGTATGTTTGCATTTCACAGCACTGTAGAAAATAATGTACCAGAAGATAAAGTATTTTATAATCTGCATTAGTCTGTTATTGGGGAAAAAAAAACAAACCACCACTTTTATTCCTTCAAATCTATCATTTTTATAGTCTATCATTTCTTAACACCTCACCTGAGAAACAGTTCAGTTGTCTTTAACACTTCTCTATAAATAGCGCATTATTTTTATAATCTAGAAATGTGGGAGGAGTGTTGATTGTTTATTTCAGCATTTAAAATTAAGCTTCTTTTTACATAATGAAATACACTCAGTTTAGCTCCTGGAGAGAGACAGAAACCAGCCTCAGAGATTAATGCATAAAAACACTTTTTAAATCCTGCTGTTACAACACAGTTTTTATACAGGTTATGGAAATAATCCTGTCGGGCATGTGAAGTATAATGAGAATGCAAACCACTCCTTTTCTCAGAAACAGATACAAATATGATAGACAGAAGCCAAATAGAAATAAGTAATGACAAACCCCATTTTTGTCCTAGGATGCCTGCAATATCCTCATTGGAAGGATGAGTGAAGGGACTGGGTAGCAATCCCATAGCAAAAGGCATGGCTTTGCTCTTCATTTCTGCCTAACTCCTAAGGTGAGCACTTCCAAAGTGCAAACAGGGTGTGCTCACTCATCACAGATTCCAGCTGTAGTCTTGGTAAAGAAAAACAGTGGCACTGATTGCTCATTGCCAATGACTTGAGAAAGCAGGAGTATGGCTGGTTTTTTAATTATGAATGTGAGAAAAACACTGATTGACTCAAGGAAGCCCAGCTGGCTGCAGGCAGACGCATTGTCTCTGCTGATGGAGAGCAGCCACCTATATATATGTATATTCACCAGGACAGGGTCTCTGTGTTTCTTACCCCCCACACCAAAAGTGATTGGTGACTAAGACTGACCAGCTCTCCCCCTCATCTCTCCTACAGCGGGTACAAGAGCTGTAGCAGCTCCGCCCTAGGGAGAAGGATATAGCTACAAAGTGATAGCTACAGTGGGCACTGGTGTTGTGTGGCCTTTCCTACTCCTGCCATATCCTCACAGATCTTCTTCCTAATTTCTCCCAGAGCACCTCCTGTAGCTTTCCAAAGCTTGATCCTTTGATTTTAATTAAGCTGTGTTTCAGAGAAAGCTTGAACTGCTATGTCAGGAAACTGGTTTTCATCCAGTAGGAATAATCCAGTATTTTACATTGGCAAAACCTGAATACTAAGATGATCTTACTGAATGCATGTGGCCAAGTCATGCTGTGGTTTTAGATGTGGTGTCCACTGTCTTGAAGTCCTGCTATTGCTGTGTAATTTTTCTGCTCACCAGACCCTATTCCCACATAAGGAGCTGTCTTCTGTTAGCAGTCTTTAACTCAGAGAGCTTAGATGCTTGAATGATCCTATTTATTTCACTTATTTTTTCCTTTTTTTTTTTATTTCTTTATTACTAGAGAACTATGTTATTACTTTACTTAATGTTAAGTGTGGTCTTGAATAATGCCAGCATTAAAATAAGGAATGTTTCTCCTGTAAGTTGTGTCCTAAAGAAACAAGCACAATCACATTGAATTGAAATGTGAATATAAATAAAAAAGCCAGTTTAATGTTGCACTTAAGTGTTGGAATTAGAAACATACTTGAATTCAATTCATTTCTTAAATACTGTATTTGCAATAGATATTTCTCCTTTTTTACATATAATTTTACCTATGCAGCAATGAGCTGCATGAGTTTAGTTTCACAGCTTTACTTTCTGAATAACTTTCACATACAATAACAATAACAATAAAGGAAAGCTTGATCCTTTTCCACTGTATGAGTATAATATTGTTCTACTGATCAGTATACAATTGGTCTGGTGTGTTACAATTAACTGTTTTC
>JAAGNO010003134.1:62657-99413 GCA_033439905.1 Ceryle rudis | reverse complement strand
AGAGCTGGACACAGTACTCCAGGTGAGGTCTCACCAGAGCAGAGTAGAGGGGCAGAATCACCTCCCTCGATCTGCTGACCACACTTCTCTTGATGCAGCCCAGGATGCAATTAGCCCTCTGGGCTGCAAGGACACACTGTTGGCTCATGTCCAGCTTCTCATCCACCAACACCCCCAAGTCCTGAAATAGAATCCAGGACGTGCATTATAGAAGTTCCAGTTGATGCTTTATATGTAAGCTAAAGCTGTGATTTAATTCCTTTATCATACATGAGACATACAGACTCTCTTCTACCAAATTTCCACTCATTTTGAATAAAGAATTAGTTTTCTGATGATTTACAGTTAAACACATTCATTAAAAACTGGCCTCTAGATCAAAATTGTCAGATACTCTACACCAAAGATTTATTGTAGGTCAAATTGCATAGCAAGCTTGTAATGCCTGTATTGTTTTATCATTCATAAAAAATAGCACTAAAAATATAAAATGCAAAATTGCATAAAGAGGTCCTATTAAAAAAAAAGAAAAAAAAAAATCTTTTTTTTCCATGAAGGGCACGATTCAATATTCATTCCCAAATCTTGACCTTTACTCTCTTCTTATACACTTGCTTTAAACTTCCCATTATTTTGTCCATGTTCCACTATGCCCATAAGTGCATGTATGAGCATACATATGCACAAATAAAATCTTCCCTCTGCTTTCTGTGGCCAAAATTACCTCACTTGAATCTATTTCAGCCCAAACTGGTTTATCTTCATGAAATGTGACCCTTACTGAAATAATATTTTTTGCCCTAATTTTTAATAGCTATCAGTTCACACATCACCAGTAGCAGCTGCATAACCTCTTCTTCAGGAAGAGAATCACACAGATATCTCCCAGTGATCTAAGGAAAAACAGAAGATAAATAGTCTCCTGAAAGCAAGTTAGTAACTTCAGTTGTATTATTGACGATGGAAGATGACAACCATTTTGAAAGATATTTCTCTGTATATAATCTGTAAAACAACATTGTTTTCCTGAAGAGCAAACTATTGTTTAGAGGATAACAGGGAAAGACTTAATGTATCTGTTCAGGTGGCTTTGATGTCCTGTTTTCATATACTTATGATGACATAACAAATTTCTTCTCGAATGGGAATTGCAGGGTATCTCCTGCTAAACATTTGTACATCAGTGATACATGCTAATGAGAAACAAATGACAGTCCTGAAAATGAAGAAAGGTTTCTTAGCTTAATCAGTTAGTTAACAAATCTGCCAACTGTATTGTTAAATCATCATATGCAGTCTTTATAGAAAAGCTGGAATACACCAAAAATTATAAACTAAATCCATTTAGCATTTGAAATACCAAGAATTTTTATTTTTTTAAATGACATCTAGAAAGGAAAGTGAGGGTAAAAAATATAAAGTAACAGAATTCTAGGAAGAAAGGTAATAAAGGTTTAGAAACATACTTCTAATGAATGCTTTAAGGATGAAAATTAATTACTTCTAGCTAAGTTCTGAATGCTTCAGCTGCCATAAAAGACAACAATAAACCTCTGGTAAATATGCTTGGGAAGATGTGATTAAGTGAAAGGGTTTGCACCTGGAAATAAATTTAGGGCATTGTAGTGCTTTGAATATAAGAAATCCCAACACAGTTGCAACTACATTGATCTCTGGGGGGGACCTGCAGCCCCAGATGAGGAGGGAGAATAGTGTGTTCTGACAAAGTGTATAGAGAGGGTGGAGGCTGGTCCTCCTGGTTCCAGGCTCTGGGAGGAATCTGCCTCCACAGGCACAGTACCCCTTCTGCAAGAGCAAATGACAACCAACAACCACTTCTAGGGAAACAAGCTACAAACTCCAGAATATTGAGGGTTTTTTTCAATATATTTAATTAATCTCCTTTAAACAGCCACAGTATTCCAATCAGGACCAGAGATCAATTTCTTTATATATATATATAAAACTCTACTCCTTTCCCAAGGATGGAAGCTGACCCCATCCCAGTCAACAAGAGCCACAGATGCTTAGACAACACTGACAAAGCTGTCATCTTTTGAAAAGGAAGTATAAAACTCCTTAGGCATCTGGTTTTGTAGGTATTTGTACCACCATGTAGTATATAACTGTTGAAAAGCTAAGGAATAATTTGGATGAAAGGCATGATACAGTTGTAAGAAATTATTATCTTTGTTCCCCAAATGTCACAATCACTGAGAGGAAAAAACTGTTTTTATGAGAAATATAACTGCTTCTAAAAGCAGCACTGATGAAAGAGAACAGATAAACAACACCCTACCTATTCTAAATATTTTTAACTTCCTGAGACAGTGATTTTTGAACCTATACTATGAATACTTTTTTCTTATGCATCTTAGCTGTACAGACTCCAAGAAAACAGAAAAAGAATGAGAAAGAGAAAGAGAAGGGAAGAAGAAGAGGATTTATGTGTTCCTTGTATCAAAACTTACCATTTTACACTGACTTCAGTACTGGGAAAACCAATTAGTATTAAAATAAAAAATAAAATTTGCTGAGAAGTGAGAGGTTTATGACCTTCATTGAGTCCCAAGTGGTGCTTAAGGTGTCAGACTCAGTGTAAACTATTAGTTAAGTGTAAAGGTATTAGTTACTGTGTAGTAAGCTAGACTAGGGATTCACGGTATGTTAGCTACTCCACTGAAGTTTCCTCAGTTTTCAGTTTGCAAATATTTACACTACAACAGAACAAATCTGCTCTTTTGTCTGGTCAAGGTCACTCAAAAAAGGTTGATTTAAATAAATAAAATACATTTACTATGGTTTTGTTAAATCACATTAAACTTAAAATATTCATTGAGAACTGAAAATATTCATTTAAACTTAAACTGATCATCATTTACTTCCATTCACTTCCATGATAAGACCAGATTTAACACTACACTGAAATTGTTCCACTTACCTAAAGTGAGACAAATATCAGATAAAGTAGAAACTTTGAGACAAAACACTTTACAACAAGACAACAAGAACATTTTGTCTCCAAGATTTATCTTTTAATTTTTACTTAATCTCAAAAACCCTTAAGGCTTCTCCTAAAGTAGGCTTACCTACACTACCCCAGGACATTTATTTGATTCTTGAATAACTAGTGACAATGAATAATGCTGGATAAAAGCTAGCAGGACAATATCTCCTATACTTCTTCCATGTTTCAAAGCAATGACTTTACTGGAGAAAGGTCAAACATATTCACTAGCAACACAATCAAGATTTGAAAATTTGTCAGTCTTTTAGTTTTAGACTTGCTTAGGGCAAAAGAGAATCATCCAAAGTCTGCAGCAGAAATGCGTCTAGTGTCCTCAAGCCTTTAAGAAGTGTGTTAACTACCTTAAGCCACCTGGTTACCAGTTAACTCATGATAGAAATGTCTAATGAAAAAACCATCTTCATAATACATTTTAAAACTACTGTCTGCCGGAACCTTTTTCTGTGCAAAATGTGTAGGTTTAAATCTCACTGAAGTATAGCAAACTTTAAAGAATTACTTTGAAGCACAGTTAAATCATATCAAGGATGGTAGGCAACAAGACATTATCAGACACTGTCAGTATTTGAGTGTAAACTTATACAGCATCAGTAGATGAAGGGACAGAGCCCAGTTTTTGGAAAACACACAGAGAGGTATGCACAAATGTGCAGACACACAGAGTCATAGATGCACACAGACATGTGTGCAGATACACACTCCTGAATGACCAAAAATGCATTGAAAGTCACATGCACACACACAGATCCAGTCTAAGAAGACTGCAGACTTTCTGGACCTACCAAAGAAGAATCCTGAGCAACATCCAGTTGGCTTAAAACTGCAGAACAGCTGAAAACTATGTTTCCTTTTGTACAAAATAAGTGCAACAATATTATTCCAATTTTGATACTATGTATAATGACCATCACAAAGGATATTTTTTTTTAAGGATCTCTGTGTATGCATCGGTCTGCACACACAGTTCCTTCCTTTAGTATTATCTCTTTTGTATTAAAAAAAACCCAACCAACCAAACAACAACAAAAAATTGCTTTGCCTTTGGCTGTGGTTTCTCTTCTCAGTGAAAAATTGAATCTCATGCCAAATCTACTGCTCAACACATAGATCAATAAATGTGAAGTGATGCTGCCAATGACACTAATATGGAGCCCTCTGTCTTGTTGCTGTGCCCATAAGCCTAGAGATGCAGCAGAGAATGCAGAAATGAAAAAAACATGGAAGGAATGGGAAAATGTGACAGGACACAGCAGGCACCACAGGAGGAGTTTGGATGCTTGGGCAGACATAGCTGCAATAAGCCTTGATCTTTCCCAGGGAAAAGGCAGACTGCTAGAGTGAAACAGCTCCTGTGTTTGACCCATGGTGTCACCTTGACCTAGACTGTCCAAATTTGACAGGAACAGCAGGCAAGATTAAATACATGAAAAAATTAATAAAATCCCTAGTTTAATTGGCAGCTACTATCGATATTAAATAGATCCTCTTAAAGAATAGTGTTTCTAAATCACTAAAGTTCAAGTATAATTGAAAATGTGCTTATGAGAAGCATTTTTTGCAAAGCCTGTGAAACTGTGAGGATTAGGTTGAAGTATCCAGTGTGATCAATATCTTGCAATTGCATTAAGGCCTCAGGCAACAGGGGCCTTCATTTCTTCTCATTTCCCATTTTCTATTTTCTGTTTCTAGGCACCATCATAGGCAATCAGACATGAACAGAAAATGAATTTACTATAAAGTAGTAGCATTGTAAGTGTCTTTGATATAAGTGGAACAAGGGTCGGTAACTTCTAAGCTCCAGTAGCCTGATAAGAATATTAAGTCTACCATTTATCCCCAATGAGTGCTTGATTAGCCATACAGTGCTCTGCTGACAGAGTTCACTAAAAATACATTATGCTAATAACACTTGAGTGCCAGAAACACGGGGAAAGCCCAAGTCTTAACACAAAGAATGAATCATTATAGTATTTACCTGGCAGATACAATTATAGGCAAAAAATTATTAGTTCCTTGTCCTGTTTGCAAAGATACAAGTAGAAACAGAGGTGGTTCCTCAAAGCACTTACAGATTAGAAAAATAAAAATAAATACCCAATGTTGGTGCACATAAAGATGCTTAGTTTTTCAGAGAGGGCAGCTGTTAGTGGGAACAACTCATATGTATTTATCTTTGTCTAAAATTTGTCATATGGCTATTCACAAGTGCCTCTTTCTGCCTGGTTTAACGTTTGCATGTGTTTCCTCCTTGCTGGGTACTCATACTGTAATCAGGGGTTCCCACTGCCATCCCATGGCTCCTGCCTGTTACTCAGCCCACTGCCATTGCCCCACTACTTGTGTTCTGCTAGCAATGCATTTGCTCACTTCAAAGGGAAGGATTTTCAGGTTGTCTTTCTTTCTTAACATCAGCTACAGGCATTACATGCCCCAGCAATATTCCAAACCATACTTCAATATATAGAAGACTGTCCGGTGGAAAGGTTCATTGCTACTTCAAATTAGCTCACTGAATCTTACAGCTTCTTCCGAACACTGAACACTCTACCACAGCTGCCGATGTGCAATTAGCAACCTGCCTAGCAGGGCTCTGGACTGCATACAGAAGACAGACACATTCTGTCGCTGACTGCCTGGCTGTCAGCTATTGCATAGGCAAACTGGTGTACAATACTTTGCCATGACACATAACAAGGGCAAACAATCATTTTGCAGACATACAACTGAGAATTTTTCAAAAAAGGATCAAGCTTGGGGAAAAAAATCACAATGAATCTGGCCATTAGAGCTGGTCAAATATTGTAATTATTTTTTTCAAATCTTTTACTAGACAAAAATGTTTTTTAAGCCCAGCCAAAATTAAGTCAAATTTGCCAAACAGTTTCAACGAACAAAAGATAACATTTCAAACGGCAATGGAGTGTTTCTTCAATTTTGAAAAGATTTTATTTTTTATATATATTAGAAATGCCATAAAAATATTTTAAGGAGTTGATGAAAACGAAAGACCTGCTTTACAAACATATTTTTAGTTTTAGTTCTTCATCTTGCCCAGAAAAAGGAAGAACAAAGAATAACTTGGGACTCTACCAATTTCAAGAAATGTTGACAGTGAGCTAAACCCCTCAGTTACTCAGAATCTACTATTACAAGCCTGTTTAAATGCAAAGGTACAAAAGAGCTAAGTAATCTGATCTATTGTAGCTGATTGCACATAAAGTAGTAATGTGAGAAAGGTCCAGGCAATGGAGAAAAGCAAGCACTTCCATGCCACAATTTGTCTCATGCTAATGCAAATGCCTAAAATAGGTCAGATCAATCATGCCTTAAAAATGCCCATTTCTCTTCACTGACTAGAGGGGAAAGACAGGTGACTAGTGCGGGTGTAGCATTCTACTGTATCAGTGCTGACAGAGAGTCAAGATGAATTTCTGGATTTTAATAAAACATAAGAAAATTAAATATTGATGTGAAAGACACAAAACATGGGGCCAGAAACTGGAAGGACTGGCCAATAGAGAGGACATAAATTCTTGTTGGTAACTGGCATTCAACATTTCATGTCCTACTTATTCTTCCATTTATCCTTTTTTCTCATCTTTTCTTCCATTTAACCCTCTCATCTACCCTTTTATTTCCACTCATCTCCTGTCTTTCCTTCTTCAAATCACACAGCTTCATAGCTGTTTTTTAGAACCTACTGTTGACAGTGTCCACCTGCCTCTGTCATCTGCTTGCTGTCTTTCATCACCATTAGAAAATGAAAGAAGACATTTTAAAACCCATGAGCGCTTATGTATTGTAGGGTATGGGAATTCTCCCAAACTGGCCAACTGAACCTTGCCAGCAAGAAATTACATTAGTTGTGGCTCCAAGCAAGGATTGCTTTGTTTTTTCAGACTTTAAACCTGAAAGCCCACCTTCATTGGTCTCCAATTTTCAATATATTGTCCAGACTGATACCTCCCTTTGAAGTTCTGTTATGTAATCAAGTATTCTAGGAATCCTAACCTCAGGTTTTTTTCTTACCCTTCAAGGACCTATATATGCAGCATTTCAAGTTTTCTTGAAAGAAAGATGACGAAGTCGTTAGTAGGGCCTTAGAAGATTTTTCAGTTGGTCCAAACCTGGCCAATGGTTTCACTGTTGACTTCTATGTTAATAGGACAGTGAGGAAATTTGAAAAATATAATCCCTATACCTAAGCAGAAAAGAGTTGTGTGTCGAGTTATTAACAATGCTTTAGTGTGCATTCTCCATAATATATATGTATGTATAGGTACATGTGTACATATACAAACACTGCATCCATCTCTCAAATTTAATTTCATTTTTAGCTAGAGATTTCCGATGATGACTACTATACCCTACAAAAATACAGTAAGGATCACAATGAAAATTAAGGGCAATTTGTATTACTCCTAGCTGTAAAAGATCATGTATTTGACTACACCTCTGAGGAAAGAGAGCAATGCCGTTATCACCCCACTCCATAAAAGCAGCTTACAGGCACCAGACAACTAAACAGAAAATATAATTCCAAAGGAACTCACATACTTCTGGATGACTGAAATGCTGATCACTTTGTCTGTCTGTACAGAAAGTTAAAGCAAGCTGAAAGTTTTCAATTTATAGTGAATAGTGTACTTAAGCAGCAGAAAATTATATACTTACTGTTTCACTCCAACTGTGTGTGATTTATGAAGTACAATGAACTCCACTAAAAAAAAAAAAAAGAAATGAAACCAGGTGGCAAATAATCAGACTAAACTCTTCATTAGCCTTTGTATTTACTCTACCATTTTGTAAGTAATAAGAAGCTGCATTCGGTGTTAGTGCCTGTTATTTCCTTCTGTCCTTTCTTTTTTGCCATTTATATTATCAATATTTCCCTTTTATGTTTTTCTTATTGTTCCTTTTCCCTCCCCTTTCTGGCATTCTGGTATTTATTATGAGGTTTAAACACTGTTTGATTTATATAGTTAAATATCCATCACTATGAACATGTCAAGTAAGTTCTCTAACTAATCATATGAAAGTCTATCTTGTTCCTACTCTCTCTTTCCTGATAAACTCTCCATTAATTCCAGGAACACAGGACGGAGCAGAAATGTTTCCTGAGCACTTATGAAACAGTGGAAGGATACATTAGGACACATGCAAAATACATTTAAGGTGGAATATTTATGATCAGGTAAAATGCTATCAGCAGATTTCTAAGAATTTCATCAAGGTAGGTGTACAGAGACCAGTAGATACTGAAAACGAAGCAAATTTGAGGCACTGCAGAATGAGGTTTTCTGAAAGCAAACCATCATTCTACCTTCAACTAAACACATAAAATTACTTTTATGGAAATTTGGGATTTTGGTTCTTTTTTTCAATGATTTAAAATTTCTTATCATCTGTCTTTATCATAGTTCTGTGCTGTACTCTTGGCAGTAATAGTGAGTATGTTACACTCAGAAACAGTAATTAGTATCTGTTCATACAAATGTTCTGGCCTGTTTTTTCTCATTACTCAAACTCCATACACAAGACATGTTCAAAAGCATAAATTGTTTTCCTACTGCGCTTCTAATTAACACTTCCATTAAGACCCAGGAAGAGAGCATGGAACATACTGAAAGAAACTGCTGTTTACAGAAATGGTGATAAAATGTATACAAATGTGTCCTGCAAAGTGCAATCAAGCCAGCTTGTGTGACATGTGGATGTGTTTCTCTGTGTATGTAGGCACGAACAGATGTGATACACTCACATGCAAGACTAATTTGTTCATTAACATTAAAAAAACCCTAGATGAATAACAGTCCATTAATTTTTATAATTACTTCTTGCATGCCTATATCACTGCTCAATTTAGTTTCTGAAGCCCTTCGTAGCTTCAGATTGGCTCATTGGCATGATCATACTGGATACTTTGGTTACCTTCAACTGTTCTTGCATTTGCTAGCTGGATTTACTTGAATTTTTATATTTATACACTTTCTAATGGCCTCTATCTCTCTTCTCATTCTATGTGAAACTGGAATTAACCTTAAATTAAGATAAGTAGTGACAATTTATCTTTTTTTATTTCATCTTGAAAGGTAGAATGAATTGCTCAAACAGCTTGCTAAATGTCATAAATAGTTCTGGATTTCTAGAAGAGTTGATTTATGCCTTTGAAAAAAAACATGCATAATCTTTTCATTTTTGCATATATTCAATAGAAAACCAAATAAGAAAAACCTCCAAGCAACTTTAACTGAATTTCTCCCCCAGAAATACCACTGTGAGACTCGTGAGACTCAATCCAGAAGGAAAGAGATTAAACAAATAGTCTTGTGACCTAAAGTGCAATAAGCTTTGCACTATGAGAGTAAGTTTGAAAGCCTGACAATTAACTGTAACTCAGGGCTGGTGATAGGGCGATGTTGTTGTCTTTGTTTTTAATTACATATTATTGAACAACTAAATGATAAGCATCAAAAGACAAGATTGCCTTGGATCATCAAAGACAGGGGAGTTTGTTTGTTCTGTGAATTCAGGCAAACTAAAAGAGCTTTTCCTGTGTTTACCCAAGTAATTAATGAAAGACCAAATTGCTTTTGAGCCAGCAGGCTGCAGTTAATTGAAGTTATGTGCATTCAGTGAAATTAGTGATTTGGAGTACAAAGGATTTACAGTGTAGGTGACAACCCTTTTCAGGGAAATATCACAGCAAATGCTGAATATTAGAAGACAGATTCCAGATGATGTAATTTATGTGAAGAACTTTCTCTTTCCATTAAAGTTGGAAAGTGGAACAAGTAGTGAGTTAACTGAGCAAGATGCTTGAGAAAAGTTTAGTTAAATAACAAATTTAAAAAGTGGGATTCAGACATTCAACCTATTTCTTTTATTTTTTAACAGGTAAGATCAGTGAATTAGAGAAGTTTGCCAGTCTACCCTAAGGAAAATTACATTTGCAGGGACAGACATGTCCCAGTTTTTTAAGTTATTACCATGCTTATTCTTCTAATATATCTCACTAAGGACTGAAAACATATTGTAATGCCCTTGATCAGATGTAGTTGCATCTAATGACTACTGCTATTATCAAGTAACAGTTAAGAAAATATGCTTTCAAATGCCAAGAATTATCAGCATTTGTAATGCTGTTGACTATTTCATTTTCTAGACCTGCCTGAATGTGCTCACCAGTGTTCTTAGACAGAGCTATGGTGGTACTGAGGCTCAAAGACTGCCAATGGACAAGCTGTTGGATTAAAGAGCAAACTGAAGAGATGTCCCCATTCTTCCTGATAAATGCTGTTAAGTTAAACAAAGTTCATCTTGCCTCTTTGCTTGCTCTAGTAAACCTAGAGTTACTTTCTCTTCCTTCTCTTAATCAAAGAATTTATCACTTGTGCAAGACAAATTTAAAATAAAGAGGAGGCAGTGTTCTTCCCTTCCTGAATAATCTTTTAGGTAGATAGACTCTTTCCTGGATCTAGTCACTGGATAACAATGAGTTGATCAAACCTCAATTACAGTACAGCTTGTGAATTTGCACACTAAATATTTATTTTATTAGTCTGGAATACCTGTCACATTCCACTTTTTCAGCTTCATGCCCTTCTTTTCCACAAAAATTCAAAACAACCTCAGTTCTTTCACTAAATAACTGCATTATACATTATTGTAGGATTAAAGAATTCTCAGTCACTCCCTCTTGTCTCTGTTCTGTGTTCAAAATTCCTTTATCTAGATTTCTTGGACTCTATGATACTGTTGAATGGTGGATATTTCCATGTATTTGTAATAATAAAAATTACAAAATGGCACAGTTGGTTCAATTTCACATGACTTCAAATGGACTTGTTTGCCTTACATTAAATCAGAGAAAATAAAAGACATTCAGTCATTGCTCTCTTCCTTTAAGAATCATAATATTACTCAGTCTTACAGTAATAATTTTTATAGAGAGTTTCAGACTTTGTTCAAAGCTAATAATACTTCTCCCATGCTATTGCCCTTTCTTCGTTGTCTTCCTTGTCCTTTTTCCAGTAAAAATGCTGATAAGCTATGTTGGTATTTCCACATACTTTTAAGCATGAAGTACAATCAAAGTAGTATGCAAAACCTCATTGTCATCACTGGGTTAGGGATCAGCCTTCATGCCTTTACCCTGAACCCTACTACTGAAATGTCTGCAGCACTTTGTGGGAGGGAGTAAGATGTTTTGACAGTTTTATTTTTAGCCTATCTATTAGGATTAAAATTGTGCAGTGCATTAGAAAACTTCTTTCAGTCTCAAGTGCTGTGGTTGTCTGCAGAGGCTGTAATATAACGTGTGTTTAAGTTGTTCTGGGCTAGATTACCAGTGGCTTCCTTTCTAATTTGATAAACTGAGAGATCCATTACATTTTAATATGTAGTTCATGAGTTAATAGAGGAGGCTGCTCAAATTACTAATAAGGCACATATTTCTACACTAGACTTTAATCATTTCAGATGACTGGATATTTACAAAGAGCGAGAGCTCTGTAGGTTTCAGGAGTTATGCCATATGCAAGAAATAGCATCGGGCCATAGGTGCCATTTTTTAAAACCAAACTTCTTCATTAAAGACAATAAGGAACTGTACTAAAAAACTGGAGTTCTATTTTTTGGTTTAATTGAGGGCAAATTCTGCCACAGTTCCATACCTTAAACTGTGAATACTGATAATTAAATGCTGGAACTCCATGAAAAGAGGTTTTTTTTCAGTGTGTTTATCAGTGTAATATGGTCTTTCTCTCTCCCCAGTATAAAATGCTACAGAAAAGAGCAAGGGTACTAAATTGTTTTCATTGGAGTTGGCTATTATTTCTATATTTAAATCACCTAAGTATCATATAGCCAATGATAATTTAATGAAGCTTCATGATCCCCATGCAAACAAACTATAAAAATGCATGTATTTGTATATGTATCTATAAATACACAAATACCTGTATATGTGTGTTCTCACTGCTGATTATCTGAATTGTCAAATTCCATATTTCTTTCTTCCACTTCCAAAATTGTTGAATACAATCATGTGAGGTCACAAGTCTCAAGGCAACATTATTATTAAGTGGGAAATGATTACCTAGTGATGGCTGATATGAAAAATACTTCATTAGCAGACATTTTGATCAATACAGATAAAGTTATTTTTCTCTGTTTATGTAGACTCATAGCTTTCTTTTAGAGATATGGGAATTTTTCAAGGAAAGTGCTGGTTTACTGCATAGTCGGTGACTCTTGCACAACCTTAGCAACATCTTTTATAAATAGTTTAATTTTCTTTCCTTGTTTGATGGCTATTTTCATTACTTCCTAGTATACTGTTGTAAAGTCACTGGCTATTCATCGCACAATTCTATAAATTACATTAAAATGCTGAATAAATTGTTAACAAAACAAAAGGAAATATGCAGGCTTCAAAGCATTGCCATATATTTCTAATGGAGCTGAGAAGACTCAGCCAAAAGCAATAAAAAAATCAGGGTAGAGTAAAAGAAATTAATTCTAAATTGCTCTCTTTTGGTGGTGCTTATTTTCACTTAGTTTATGGGAAGATCTAGTGAAGAAATGTTCTGGGAATAGCTTCTTTGGAAACCATGAGCAAGGATTCTCACCGAAACAGTTTTCCCGTTTCCTAGTTCAGAACAGTTACATACCATATTGTACACTTATATTTCTTGAATTTGGAACCAGTCTAGAAACCCAAATATTCACATCAGTATTCTTACAGTAAGATCTTATAGACAGAGAAATATATTACACATAATTGAGTTAATATTTAGTTTTATCAACAACACTATTCCTCTAAGTAAGAAGGGATTAATGTTGTTAGTATGATGTATTTTTTTCATAGGACTGCAGCCGTATCACTACTTTTACAAGTATAATTATATCAGTTGTGGTGTGAACAACATGATTATTTACAAATCATGTTCACAAATTACATTGGTTAAATCCCTGAATTTAGAAAAAGTAGCTGATACATTGTGAATACTGAATACTTAAGCAGTCAGAAGGACCAGATTTACTCTGAATAGCCAAATGGTTTTTGCAAGTCACAGCATTCTCATAAACTACATGCAAAGTAAAGAGTTTTAATGAGTAATTAAGTAACACAGTTTGATATATAGAACAAATATTTTATATTCTTAATCCTGTGAATAAATTATTTCCCAACAAAACACTTCTGCAGAATTTGTTGAATGTGGGTTTCTGAGTTCATGCAAGAAAACACATACACAAAGGAATTTTCCACTTTTCATGATCCAATATTGATATTAAATGCAATTTGCTTATTCCCAGGTTTCCATGGACAAAAGACTTCAATTATTTCCTCCCCTGAAACTACCATGATCTGGGAAATCAGCTGACAATGTAAATTGGAATATGGAATTACTTATTTTGTAACGATTTTTAATCATTATATTCTTCCCTCTGGTTTTGCATGAAAAGCTACTTCCCATGCCACATATTGAAGGAATCTAGCCAGGCCAGCAGGGACAAATTCAAAGAAATGGACATAGTAAAATTTACAGTGTAATCTGAGAATTCCAATCCTGACATCCTAGGACAGTAAAAACACAGACTGACCCAGTTGGCAGCTGGGCTCACCACTAACATATGCCAAAGGGGAAAATAAGACTGCTAAAATAGATGCAGAAATTCAACTAAAAATTGAAACATTCAGTGAATTGCAAGCCTGTTCCTTGCCTTCAAAATGGAGGTGTTCTTTTGGGAATGATTATCAGCGTAATTCTGCTGCAAAACCCAGGAACTAGGCTCTGAAAAGATAGCCTGGCAGCTCAAGGAGAGGAGAGGAGAAAGAAGCCGCAATGCATGATTAATTCCAGGCAAAAAATTCAGCTAGCAGACTCTTTTTCTTATACAGCTTGTGTAGGCCTGTGTATAGATAATTCAGATATTGTAATGCCAAGTCACATAATAAATAAAACCCAGTTATACCCATCACCTTATATTTTGGCCAATGCAATGTTTGGCCTTTTTTCATCCTGTGGGATCATTTTTGTGTAAAACAAGCCAGAAAGTTTAGAAAAGGAGAAATTGTTCCTAGGATAAGAGATTTACAGAGCCCCAGACATGTACCAATCCCAGAGTTCCTTTAAAGGCATAGTGAAATGAAAAGTTACTCTTCATGTGATTTGGGAAGAAATTATATTTGTTGATGTCTGATTTGTAGTGCAGAAAGAAAGAAGAGATACAAGCGGTTTGTCTTACATACACCTACAGATCCCAGCACATAATTTTGTTGCATAGCAAGCAAACGATGCTTCTTAAATTATATCTAGAAAGGGAAAATACAGATCTATTCAGTGGACCAAACAGTACAGGTATACATTATTCTGTGTATTTATATATATATTTTTTTTTTCATTGAAATAAGGTTTGAAAAAAAAGAAGAAAAAGGAACAAAAAATACATTCATTGCATTAACAAGCTTCTAGTAACATTAGGTGTGATCCACCAGAACTGTATTGCACTGGGTAACTTGTAATCAACCTGCTAACTGATGGCATTTGCAACTACAAATTAAGAATGAAGGGTTTCTCCTCACCACGAGGAATCTCTCCAAAGACAAAGTGTCCAGGGATAGCTAGGTGCCAGGGGTCAACCTAATCCAGTCACCTCAAATATCCTGAAGCATCCATGTGAGACTGTTCCTTTCTCCTCCAAATCTTTAAATATTTGGGTGAAGAAGAAACAGACAATGTAAGAATGGCAACTAGCATACTGATAGCACTGTTGTCAGGGTAGGATTCTTAAGTTTTCTATAAAAAGCACAAAGGATTCAGCAAGACAGATTGCAAGAGCCCTGAATGAGAATATGCTGCAATATGGTGATGAGCAAATTCCATCCAGTGTAGAAAACATGCTCAAGTAACTGCAATATCATTTTACAGATGAGTTCTATAATCATTGAACTACTGGATAAAAAGAAGAGACCACACTGTCCCCAGATGTGCTTTCTGGAGTTTTAGAATTGGTTTGACACTGCTTTCTGGATCAATTCCTCAAGTGACTTACACAAAAAATGCCTACATTTCCAACTCTTTAGCTAGAAAGGGATCAATACTTCCCTCTGTTTTCCTTTACATTTGTACAAATATTCCTCCAGTGAGAAAAGCTGTTTCTAAATCCTTCACATTAAGGACATCCAATTATTATTTTTACTTTTTGCTCATATAAATCAGTTTCCCGAAATCTAATAGAGTGTAAAGGAAGAAGCTGTTCCTTCTCAGAAGCAAATTCTCAAATCCTGTTTAATGTGTTTTTATGGTACTCTACATAAAACGTTGTAACAAATATTTAAAACCATTAAAATTTCCCATGTTACAGACTGTTAAAAAATAAATCAATGCATTCAAGAAAGGCTGTAAGAAGAAGAAAGCAGCCTGAAGCCTAAAGCTAGGAATCTACTAATTAAGATATGCAATAAAAATGTTAATCAAGTAAACTGAAGGAGGATGGGGGAAACCGATTACATAATCCTCTTGGCACTGTATGTCTCAGTACTCTCAGACAGGAAAATGATGAGTAGGTAAACAAGAGAGAAAAAAACCCAGGTCTTTTGATTGTGGGCCAAAGAAAAAAATGTTCCAAATGGCTTCTCTAACCAATACTAACAGTTCAAGCAGAAAATACTGAAATCTAAGGGTTCACTCTAGTGTGCTAGCCTGAGGATAATTCACACAAACTGTCTAAGCAGCCTGAAAAAACGGATTATTTAAAATGGTTCTTGTTAAGTATGGTCATAGCAATGTCTTTTATTATTCTATTTTCTTATATTCTGTTTCACCATTTCAAAACTGTAAGTACACAGGATATTTGGGTTTGTGTCCTGTATTATAGGTGTTTCACTGCTAATCAGCAAATTAGATACTTCATTCATACTTGTACAGATCCTTAAATCATGGACTTTGGGATTACGCTTGTTTGTAGCCTTGTTGCCCAGTAAATAGTGATGCTTGTAACAGGCTTTGTGCTGATAAGACAGAACTCAACAACTATCAGACTCTGAACTCGTTTTGCTCTAGCTCGAGTCATACTAGTCTTGTTTAGCTGTAACAATTATCTAATAATCCAGTGACTATCTCCTACTTTGTTTTAGCTTGTGAACAATGGTATGGGGTAATAGCAAGCAGTTATTCAGTGCAGAATGAACTGTTTATGACTCTAGAATAAAATGAAGAGTAGAGGAGTACTGGCATGGGGTGATAACAGGGGTGTTGAAACTATGGGCACAGGATGACACCAGGGGCCCTGGGACTATAAACATGTCACCAATGCTCTGTTAATGGTCATTAAAGGAATGCAACCATGTGAGCAGGGTAAAGATAGCTTTAAGGAAAACAAGGAGAACACATATCTAACATAAGTTAAATATATCATACACAGTACTGTGGAACTATGAACCAATGAAGAGGTCATAGAGCATATTATAAAACTTATAAAATGACTCCAGACAGGCCCAGGTGAGAAGGAAGGAAATGTACATCAATATCACAGTTCTCCCAAAAAAGAACTCTGATATTAATGACTGCCTCTAATCTTTCTCCATCATAAACCAAAGCCTGAACCTTTAGACCCAGAAACACAGTGGAAGGATGACAGTAATACTAGAGAAACATGGAGGTACTAAACTGTTTGTGTATACTAATGTTAACTGTATAAAAATTGAATTATAAGTGTTAATACAATTGTAAGCAGACTACTGGCTATTCTTTCATCAATCTGTTAAGACTTAAATTAGACTAACAATAAAATCCCAGTTTGTATATAATATGTACTTATTTTCCCTGTAACAAGAGCTCATGGGTAGCAAATAGGTGAGACTAAATGCAAAATAATCTGTAATCTGGATGCAACAAACTGGTAACACTTGCAGGATGCACAATAACCCAGTGCAGTTAGTGCTCTGATGTTCCAAAAATGTAAGAAGATACATATGAATTAAGTTGTTGAACCATTTTAGGAGATAATAATAATACAAAGACCATACATATAGAGAAAACATCTTCCAAAATTAGTCAAAAATCCCCTGGTCTGAAAGTAGGATAATAAAGAAAATTAAAATTAAGGATCATCTCAACTTTATAGTAGATGTGAAATTGCTATCATGGGCATCTGCAGCTCAAAGCATGATGCTGGACTGAGAACTGCTTAGAACCATCTGTCTGTCTGTCATGAATTCATAAACCCGAACCACAGTTTGGGATTCACCCCTCTAAGCAGTATACTAGAACTTTGAGTTTCACCTCTTGGAAGAATTCCTTTATTAACTTGAAAAACCTGTGCTTAACATTCAATGCAATGACAGTAATTTTAGTTTTTCAGTACTATTGATAATTAAAATGCTTTCCAAAGGGTATAAGCATACATTTCAGTGCACTTACTATTTTTTAACATAATTTACTTCTTCATTAGAAAGCGAAGCAGTTAATCACAGCAATAAGGTAATTGCAAGCAAAAATAAACTCATTGGCACTAATTTTGATAAACTTGTCTTGTTACATTAGTAGCACTATAGTTTTACATTTCCTGACCTGATTTTTTTTTTTTCATTATATTTATACTGAATTACTTTGTCCATTGCAAAGAATATTAGGAATTAGGCTTAAAAATATTATTCAGCTTAGGTGTAAGTCACTCTGTCAAGCTCAAACACTATTTATTTATTATCTGGTTATACGTGCCTGCTGTTTTGGTATTCTGTATATTGATTTCAGAGAGATTACCTTTATGAACTATCTTAACACATACCTCAATTCTACTATTTACTTTCCAAAACAGTAATATTGATTTACAACGTACAATTTTGATTGCAATGGTAATATTCCTGTAGCTAATAAACATAGTTATTAGTATGGAAATAATTTCTTGCCTGGAAAACCTCCAACAGTATGTGCAGTTTAACTTCATAAAGTAAACTTACGGGGGACATGGGTCTATTTATTTTTTTTCATACGAAAGAATTAATTTTAATTTTAAAATATTCATTTTGGTAAGGTATGATAATGCAGTATCAGAATAATGAAGAAAGAATTATATTAACTGAACATGGATGTATAACACCTATATGGATATCACTTCTCATTACTTTTCTTTTTTAATCAACATATTTTAAAGAAAAATATTTAAGGAAGGAAAAGAAAAAACTTAAATTTACATATTACATCTAATGTAAAAAAAGCAGGAAAATTATGAATTTTATGTCCAAGCCAGTCACATATGTATCCCTTCTAACATAAGAAAAAAATGTGACTTAAAGGCTACGAAAGTAGGAAAATAAATTACAATATTTTTCACTTTTTTCCCTAGATATCAAAGTTAACAATAATTACTGCCATTTTAGAAAGATGGTAGCTTAAGAACAGAAGAGTTGTATGAACTATATGGGTACAGACTGGCCCATTCACCTAAATCACCCTGGTGCATAAAAGCACTTCAGAAAGTACAGCTGAATCACTGTACAATCTTAGTTTTGATTTTAGTATCTTAGCTTTGTTCTCAACAACAATATATAAACTTTCCAGTATACAGGTGGTGTTTTTCATGTAGTCTTCAAGTAGACATGGATTTCAGAATGGTGAAGGTATTTCCAAGGGTGAAATATAACCCCAGTAGCATGCAGGTTGGGAATAAATCATATATATCAAAAGGAAGACTGGAGAATTAGGCTATAAACACACAGAAACAATGCTAAACCTCTAACCCTTAACTGTGCACCACTACAGCCCAATACAGTAATTTACTATGTCAATAAAACTGGATGGAAAGTCAGCTAAAACTGCCTGTAAAAAGGAAAAAAATCTCTTCCCAAGAATATCAATGATGAAGGAAAGGTTAAAACTGCAACAAACATGTCTTTTTTCGTTTGCACGCTGGAGTTTTAAAGAAAAAATGAAATTTACTCCACTCGATAGTCAGTGATGTATATAATTAAATAGAAAGGCTTTGAAGGATGTGATTTTATGGTTACCATAGCAACTAACACCTAGATGGTCCATATTCCTGTGCTTTTCTACTATCCAAAGAAAAAATAAAAATCGTTCTATGACCCACTTGAAAACAAATAGGTTTGTACTGCTCAAACTCCCATTGTTCTTTGCAAGCAACTATTATCACTCAGAATCAGGCTGTTGGGATAATCCTACTCTGGAAATATTCCAATGATTTTATTCAGCTCTATTTGGCCATATGTGGCTCTAATTCTATATATGGAGAAAGGAAAGGAAGGATTTAAATGGCTGGTGCATTTCATAGCCTAAGCTACTTAGAGACATTTTAGATTTTTTTACCACAATCACTCAACTACTCTTATCTTACCTCTTTAAGAATAATAAACTTTTGAAACCTTATTTATAGTGAGCAGGAATTGAAAGTTTTTTCCAAAAGCTTACCTTACTGTTATACCAGTATGAACTGAAGATGAACTACAGAAGTGCTGAATACCTTACTGACATAATTTTCCTGTGTTCTCGTTACTGAGAAAATCTCCTTACCTGTCTCATGCCGTGCCTGAGGACTCAAGAGAAAATGACAACAGAAATGTAACAAAGAGTAAAAAGTTACTATCTATTTTAAAAACATGTAGTACCTGTGGACACTGCTTGAATTACTTTTCTGAGTTTAAAAGATCTCTAATTGGAAATCTTTCTTATGTGAGTTTTTCAAAGGATGCAATAATGTTCAAGCATGAGAACAAAAATTCAGAACAACAAAGTAAATTGTAATTTTATTAAGTTTACCAACTCTTCCCTCAGAGGCCTCATAAGTGTTACTCTTAATTTTAAATGTAATCCTTGACTTGCCAGGAGCTAGCTTCCATTGTATGCACTTATGAAAGACAGAATTAATATTAACATTAATGTTAAAAGGGCAGGAAGTTGTTCTTTTTTGTTTCCTACTGAAATGTCTGGTTACCATTCCAGGCAAATTCGAGAGCAATTTCTTACAGTCTGTCTCCCTCTCTCTTTTTAAATAAGCATTTGTTTCTGTAATATCAGAGGTGGGAAAATAAAACAAATAACATAGAACATCTCTTTATCACATACTGGTTTTAGATCTTCTAATAATTGACTATACAACAGGTCCAAATGTAATATATTTATTTATTAACTAAATATTTCATATAGTATGACAGCTTCCCTTTTTACATTCCTTCATGCTTTTCCCTACGGGCCTTCAGATCCTTAATTCTAGACATCTTAACTTCAAATCATACTCATTTCCATTCTGTGATCAGAATATAAATAACCCATACCATCAGACAGGCATATAAGAAACTACATTTTCCTCCACAGTCAGCTCATCCTTTTAGAATAACAATGGAAAAAGTCCAATTTTAGAAATAGGACCAGGGAGAGGTTTTACACAGGCAGTATGCTTCAGATTTTTCTATAAGCCTTCATGTACTTCAAGTCTTCACTGTACCTGCCAACTCATATGCAAGAGACAGATGTCCGCCCTTCCACTTTGTTAACTACCTTGTCACAATACATCACCATTTGTGTATTACTTTGTGGAGGTTTGGTTTACACAATTTAGTCTGCATTTCTTCCTGTGCTTGAATAGCATTGGAGAAGTACCTGTTAAAACTACTAGATTACCTTATGTCTATATAGTCACTTTTAATTATTACATTTAATATTCATATTACATCATAGCAAATATTTAAAATCTGTTCTGTGCTCACTGCAAGTAACAAGTTTGCAGTTCTAAACAGAAATAATTTCATTGCCTGCAGAGGTTAGGCAATATTTGCATAGCATTTTCACTCACGTAGCCAGCCTGAGATGGGTCAGCTGTAAGTGTGACAAGACAACCAAGGAACTACAAAGCTTTCTGATCTCACTCAGGTGCAGCCACCACTATACATGCTGTACCATGTATAGGCTCATCCACGAATTTAAGACCACTGAATCCTTTCACATGCATTTGAAAAGAGCATTCAGACATGAAAAACTTACGTCTTCCTCAGTGTGTGGCATTTGATCCAGAAAGCTAGGGGAGACAAGAACGAGACCTATATAAAATACGTAGAGGTAGAATGTTGACTTCTAATACCAGGGTGTGGTGACCTCAAGTACTCCACTGACATTGTTGTCAGTGTGACGCATGAGTGCCCAACTGAAGCATTGGCATGAGGTATCAATTTAGAAGTCTGAGACCAAAAAGTTAGTGTGGTTTACATGCTTTGTAGGACTCCTCAGGGGAGGCTGAACCCTTGGGTCTCACCATGACATATATATTAACAATTTCTACCGTGCAAAATGAAAAAGGTTAGTAAACAAAGGTAGGATTTCTAATATAGTCTATTATTTGCCTTAGGTAAACTGCCTCATACATTTGACATATATCCAGCACTATGGGAACACATGAAACATGATGCTGCCTCCTGACTTATGCTGCTATGACTGAAAGTGGAATTGGAATTATTTGAGGGGAGTTGAAGGTTCTTCACCTTTGGTAAAACATACCCTGCCCTTTTTCTTCTCAACACTAAATACAACTGCAAATATGAGGCTGTTCAGCCTATGGAGTCATAAAACACAAGCATAATTCACAGGCAGATGAAGAAGTGCCAGAATTTCCGAAGCGCATCGATACTCCCTAAAATATTCCTACTGTAGCCCTATGCACTGTCAGACTCCAACTGAAATAAGAAAGGGGAAGTTGGGAGGGCTGATGTTCACACACCATCAGTCCAAAGTTATTTAGCACAATTGTTTATGTAATTGCAGCTCACTAGGAATGTTCAGTGTTCAATGGTCCTCGAAAATCAGACTTCCCAATTGGCTGCTGATGGGTTTTGTTAGATGCACACAGAGACAAGAAATTCAGTTGCACATGTCAGGACCAGAGAATTCTCAACACTGCCATAGGTTCTGAGACAAAGAGGGTCTTAACAAGATCTAAGCTGTTTTTCTTCATACAAACATACTCTTGCTGAATTAATAGCATATATATGACTCACCTACTGAAATTCAACAGCTGTTTTAAACCAGGGCTGTGAAAAATTAGTTACAATAGAAAATGAATTTTTGTAAGGATCTTAAGGAGCTTAAAATTAACAATTTACATACAATCACTTCTGATGAAGTAGTTATGTCTGAAATGTCATGAAAGTTACAAAATTGAGATTATGAAAAAAAAAAACTTTCTGGGTGTTTGTTTTTGTTTGTTCGTTTTTTTTTTTTTTTTTTTTTGTTAGCAGTATATACAAACTGTCCCACAACTCCTAATCAATATAACATCAAGCCTTCAGGTTTCATCAATATATGTTGTGACAGCCCCACAGCTCATGGAACAGAGGAACACTAGGGCATTTTCTACTACAGGGGATATCAGATTGTAAGAGTGCACTCCTGTTTTGGGTGTGGAGGGAAACAGGCAGAGGTAGTGATTTGAGACTGTAAAGGTGAAGGAGCACAGGCTGTCTCCACATCTGATGAATGAGAAAATGTCATCAGAAGGACTGAAGGAAAATGTCTTAGACTGGTCTGAAGCTCTTCAAGGTTCTTCTGTATCTTGTACCCCCTTCTAAATCCACACCTGAACAATCATGACAAAGGAGGATGACAATTAAAGGCTATTTTACAGAGGCTTCCATTCTGCAGCAACATAAAGTATTGCAGTTAATAACACTGCTGCCTCAGGAAATACTGTACTGGGTAAAATCATATTCCTTGGGGGAACAGAAATCTGTATTCAAAAACTTGATCTTATTTTATAGATGAGACTGTTGTCTGATGGTAAAGAAAATTACAGCCCCTATGTAGGAGCTATGTGAAAGGGCATGCTGTGAATCTCAGACTGGGACTGAGGTGCTCTGCTGTTCCTGGTGAGCAGCCTGTTAGAGGTAGCCTAGATATCTGTGGGCTCACAGCCCAGTCTACAGCTTCTGCCCATTGAATGTCATGATGATACTCTGGACTATCAGCTCTGCAGGGCGAGAATGCTGACTCAATCTCTTTGTCAGATGGAGTAGTGACAGTCAAAGAGGGTTAAGGCTCCAGGATGGGAATGAGACACCCAGCAGCACCAGAACTGTGATGTGTGAGCACACTCAGGGAAACAGGGAACCCCAACACATGCACATCTATGGAGGCACAGAAACCCATGAAAAAAATGTGTACAAAAAACAACCTAACAAAAGTGTTGCAAGTAGGCCACGATATACACTTTGTGTGGACAATGCTGCATTAGCCATTATTCTTTCCAAAATACATCACACTTATGTTTTACAAAGAGATGCCAGAGGAATAGACTGCCAAAAGTGGCCAGACTCACAGGTGCTCCATAAGTAACATCTCCTGTTGCCACCACAGGGGGATCAGCTACTGTGGCAGATGCTTCATCAGCCAGGGAATCTCTTTCTTTTCCCATCAGTTAAATTCTTGAAGAGTAGTACAAAGCCACAGCAGAGTCCAGCAAATCAAATCCATTACTGACTGGTATGTGAAGTTTAACCAAGACAAATTTGCAAAGAAATAAACCATGCAACCAAATCTGTGTCTTTCTCCTGCACATTGCCTAGGTAATCTGCATATTTAAACAACGTTTCCTGGTATTCATGTCTGGAAGTGCATACCATTAGAAACTGAAGCCAGATGGTTAGATGTCAAAGTGACTAAAAAATTGCTTTTAAAAAGGTAGGCTTCCAGGAGTTAATAGTCCAGATCTGTAAATCACTGAAGTGAATTGCACAGTTCTGATTTACACTGCACATAATCTAGTTGTGTATGTCCAACCCTTATTATCAAAATCCTTTAGCACAGATTGCTTTGATAATTCATTTCTGAGGTGTGGAGTAGGGAACCAAATATCCATTTACTGAAATTCTTTAAGGATATGACATATTCTAAAGCACTCTAAAACATAACTAGGTGCTAATTAAAACTTCATACTTTTAAATAATAAAGCAGGAAAGACATACAACTCCAGCTGGAATAAGCATCCCACTACAGCATACAGACAAGGCAGTTTCCAAAGGCACAAATGGCAGTGAGGTACCAGTGAGAACTGGTGATGACAAGTCAGGTCAGACAGTTCTGCACTCTCTCAGTATCCTAATGGAAAGATGTCAAAAATCTTCTGAACACAAAATGACTGTTAGTGTTCTTTGCTGATCAAAAAAAAAATTCAGTTTAAGTTTCAACTTAATTTTTAGCACTCATAGAGTGGTTGAAAGATATTATACCTCTTCCCACCTGGTGGATTCTTCTGTTACACCATGCATTGCAGTAATGAAGATGGATTAATGCTATTTATTTGCTGACATGGACAAGAGTAGCCTGTCTTTTTTTCCTGTATTTTATCATTAAAGTCTTGTTTTTCATCTTCAAATAGCCCCAAGACAATGCAGTGCAATAATTAAGTACAAAAAAAAAGTTTAAACAACATTAATAGACTGGATGAAATCAACAGAAGGCAACACATTGCACGCAGTGTTAACAATCAAGCCTTAACACACTCCTGAGGTAGGAAACAATAGAAAAGGAAGAGTGTGGTTTTTTACAAAGGTTTCTGCCTTTCAGATTAGTATTCAGGGATCCCAGTTCATCAAGCACTATAGGTAAAACACTAAAAAAAAAAAAAAGAAAAAATTAAAAACAAAGCAACAACAGCAAATCTGGGTGGGTAGCACAACACTGGAGCAGGTTGCCTAGAGCAGCTGTCAAATCTACGAATCAGATATTCACAACCCAGCTACAATCCAGCCAGAGCTGACCTGATGTAGGAGTGGCAACAACCCTCCTTTGAGATGGGGATTCAAGTAAATACCTTCAGTGGTTCCTTCCCAATGCCATTTCGATGACTTGATTATTCTATGAAATCAGTTGCAAAACAGTGTCCTGATGACAGGATGCGCTTGGACATTTTACACCCCAACAAGAAAAGAAGTAAAGCCATTGTGCCTTTATAATTTACGTGCAACCTGAAGCTTTCCCCGTCTGCTAGTAGTGGCATGAGTCTTACTGAAACAAGCAGGCAAAACATCTCCTAATGAAAACAGTTATACTTTTAAGTACAGATTTAATGACAGTGACAAAGACCGCTGATTTTCACACATGGAGATAAATTTACTCTGATACTTGTACTTACACGATCCAGACCATAAGTATGAAATTCTTGGCTTACTTCTTCGAAGCTCTTGAGATGGCTTCTTTCTTCTGGTTTATTTTTAATTTCTTAAGAATTAATTAAAGAAAGCTATCAAGCTCATCTTTCTGACTGAAGTCAGCCTTCTTTGCTTAGTTAAGTACAGGCAGTACTTAGAGCTGCAAGCAGCGTAAAGTCTATTTTAAAAAATGTTTTTTATTTTAAAGGGTCACTGCCAAGATGATTGGCACCAAATCCAAATGAGCTTTTAACCTGTCTCCTTCACTTTGTTGCTGATTTAGCTAATAAAATCCTGCCAGCAAAACCAGTTTTAAAAACTAGCCTTTGAAGCCATAACACAGCAAAAGGCCTCTTGAAGTCTGAGGAGATTATGACTACTGCAGCGCTCCTGTCAGCTGTCATTGTCACTTCCTAGGAGAAGTTAATCAGATTTGTTGAGCCTGACCTCTGGTTTAGCTAGCCTAGGCCTGTCTAAGGCTATACCTGTTGGGTACTGCCCATTGGGGTTTCTGCTTACCTCTGCAGGCAGGATTGGCTCCCTCCCAAACAGGGGTGTCAGGTCACCTCCTCTCCTTGTTTGGCTTTTCATCAGCCTCCTCTGGCAGGCAGGAAGTCCAGCCTCTCTGTCACTTGTACTTCTCTTTCTTCATCTAGTACTAACTTGGAGATAATGGGTGTTCTGCTTTTGTCTTTTCTCTTTGTGACAAGGATTTGTACATCCTCTCCAAATTCAGTGGCTTCATGATTATCCACCACCACTGTCTGAAACAGGGCAGCAGGGACCATGAGAGGCAGGGAGACTCCACCCTCATGGCTGCCCCAGCATCAAATTGTAAAATATTCCTTTTATTTTAAATGTTTATTCATCATTAACTTCATTTTCTTTTACTCAGATCTAGTGTGTTTACTATGTTGAGAAATGGTAGTGATGTTTTTCATTAAGGTTGTCAAATAATTTCCTTTATAGCTTTCAGTTTTAAGTATAGTTTATAACCCTGGGAATGTTAATAATTCGGGGCTGAATTTTGCATGCTTCATTTCTGCCTCAAGTGGAATTGAATATGGGACAATGCTCCTACTTCCTATTTTTCTTCCCTAAAATATTCTCTTGCTTTAATAAAGTACAGTAGTCTGGGAGCAAGATGATCTTAAATTGCATTTTCATCATTTCTACTGCATAATGCTAATAATTCTGTGCAATTGTGTCTGTAATCAAGCAAGGTGTTATGCATCTTTTGCATAGAAAGTAGAATACTGTCAGTCCATCAGCTTAATCAGTGAAACAATGGAGGTTTTCAAAGACCATGCAAGGTCACCAGGGCAAACTGAGATTGAAGCTTCATGGAATAATGTCCACCACACACTATGCTTCTAGACTGCTTGCTTTTGCAAAAATATTAAGAAGAAGTAGCTAAGACATGAAAAGAAGTTCTGTGCTCATCAGATTTTTACACTCTGTAGAAGATGCCATGCATACCATATAACACATGAGAGACACTCCCTGTTGAGCTGGGACTGATAGACTTTTCCAGCACTCATGATAGCTGGCTGAAAGCCTAAATGCAAGTTTGCCAGATCAACAGGGGGAGTCACACATAATTTCTGAAGGTTGAAATAAAAAGTTATTGTGATTATTTAAAAAAAAAACCCAAACAAAATAAAACAAAGAGTTACTGAGTTTCCATTCCATTGGACATTTCAGTAGTAAATGCTGAACTGAAGTCTTGGTGTTCATGCTTTTTTCCTTTCCTTTTCTCTCTTCTCTTTGTCTCTTTTTCCTTCCTTCACAAGTTTAAAACTAAACAGAAATTCAGGATTTCAGATAACTTGTCATTTTTTTTTCTGCATCATGTCCCCTTTAAAAGGAAGGCTGTCCTTAAAAGCTCTCCAACACTCATAAGATTTGCTGCAGTCTGGGACAGCCACAAGCAGGACCAACCCTAAGGGCTGCTCAGCACCAGTAATTGGGTGTGAGATCTGGCAAGAACTGTCCAGTTTTCAGGACTCCAGTCAGCAGGGTTTCCCTCTTTACTTCTGTTCACTGCTAATTTTCTTTAACAAATTGTCAGGAAGGCTTTCTAGCCTATACTCTTCCAGTATTCATCTGTTCAAAACAGGTATCTTGCATTTCTCCTTCACAGTTAGGCTGTTCAGAGGACCAAAGTGGCACAAGGTGTTCAACGGATTTTGAGCACTTCTGTCCTTCTTGGTAAAGCAGAAGTGTATGTATCTGTGGGCCAAATCTGTTTGCCTCAGCTGTCAGAGTAGTTTCATTGAGGTTACTCTTAAAGCATGAAGGCTTTGCCCCTTGTGAAGAAAGCTGCCTTCACCTTTGATGCTGAATATAAGATAGCTCACTTTTCTGCTACAATTCTTAGGTCCAACGGGTAAGGGAGACAATGCGACTCTAAAGTTCTCCTGTTCTGTGAGGTTAACATTTACTTTAATCCTTATACTTTTCATGCATTTTTATGAGTGTGATTTCTTGAATATATCAGGTCATGAGCTTCAGTATCAGAAAGAGAAGGGGCAAAAACCATTGCTAGACAAGAATGCTAATTCTGAGAGCAAGAATCAAAAGGTTGAGTCAGCCTGTGCCACATTGTGAGAGTTCAGCAATGCTCCATTCATTTGTGTGACAAGCCTCATTATGAGGAAGCTTTTTAAAAGCAATTCATTCTGTGGAAGCTTTGGATACAGTTCCTAAAGGAGAAAATAAAACCTGGGAGAACTTGGGAAAGCTAAAAGAGCAGGCTATAGAATCAAGAGGGAAGGCATACAAAAATCAGCTATTTTGTGAGTTCATTTTTTCATTATGTTTGACATTCTTAGGGAGACAGAACTGCGCTGCACACTTGTGGCCTCAGGCAGTGAAGCTGGAAGAAGATATTTCAAGAGCTGCAGAACACACACAGAGCTGTATAACACAGAGAAGATATAAAAACTGAATTGACAGGATCATGTTGCTAACTCACTCTACAATTGCATCAGACAAGGTAGTCTATTTTGAAGTAGAAAATTTTACGTATTCCTAAGTATTTTATAGCTTATTTGGACCTCTTGGTGGTGATCAAAAGATGTGGCATCTAAAGTTTAGCTGCAAAATTAAAGTCAAATCCATCACAAACAGATTAGACAGACTTTCTGAAGAAAACAAGCAATACCTGGAAGTTGTGTATGATTTTTTTTTGGAGATGAGGGATACCATCAGCAACAGTTCTAAGCAGACAGCTAGAAAAATATATAATTCGATAATGCCCTATGGGTTCTAACAATATTTGGGATTTGTCTTTGTCATTTTTAAGTCAATCAAATCATCACTGAGAAATCAAAAGAAAACAAACAAACAGTGTTTTGTGCTCCCTCTGCTGGTTCTGGAGCTGCAGGTAGCTGACAAATGCTAGACTCAGAGCTCTGCTCAGACGTTATTCAGTGATGCTGAAGCAGAAACAAGATTTGACTTGCAGTGTATTTCTGTATATAGTTGATTTATTGTTATAAAACAGGTGAACAAAAGAGGCAAAATGTATTTTAGCTCCATTTTGGAAGAAAAGTACATTTTGGTTTTTGAGAATGATAGAAGAATAATTTCTCACGTTTGTTGAACTTCAAGGTCCATTGTAACAATCACCTCCTGGCCAACACTTGGGCAAGGCTACGAGGCTGTGTGGCTTGCAACAGTACAGATACTGGTAAACTCTCTTCAAATACTTGTTATTATTAAGATTTTCATTGTAAGCTAATAGTTGATCAGGCTTCAGCTATGCTTATTAGCCAAGAAGAACTGAGGATTCTCTCATGCTGAGAGAACTGAAATACAAAAAAAATCTTATAAAAAAAATTCCAGACAAACAAAACCCAAGATATATTTAACATAAAAAAAAAAAAAAAATACTGTGTTCTTGAAAGGATATTTAAACTCAGCGGGTTTACGGAATGAGTTTACAAATGAGTTTAATTTGATATTCTAGCATGGATTGGTGCTAAGTTTTTCCTGTCCTACACAGCATCTACAGGTGCTATGTGGAGGGATGTTTCCACTCACCTGGAAAGATACTTCTGCTGGAAGTTCTTGAGGGAAGAGGAAGGTGGGAAGAGTGATGTCAGAATACCAGGTGACTTCATTACTCCTGAAAAAGCATCAAATTTACCCTAGTAAAAAATTAAGACAGAGCAGAAGTTTTATGGAAATTCTGGGATGGGTCAGATTGAACTCATACTGAATGAAGAACCTCTTAACATTTAGAAGAACAGAAGCTCATCTTTTTCACACAAAAAAATATACTGGTAGATATTTGATGTCTCTATAAAGCTGGGGTTTGGTTCCGTCATTAACTCACGGAAAACCCTGCATGGTAAATACAGAGTGGAATAATAAAACTGCATCAACATCAAAGACAAACATAAACCAAACTTACCCATTGGGAACTTGTGTTGCTCTGAAGCAGCAAAATAACATGCACATTACTGTTCAAATACACTGCTCTGAACATAGAGCTATTCCTTTACAAGCACATGCATCATTCTGTCATTGCCTTTTTCTACCACATTACTACTGCTCTGGAACTACATTTGTGCAATTCCTTCTAAGGAGGCCATAGCTGCAGAGACAAACACTTCTTGTTTGGTGATATAACTGGAAATCAGCCTAGTCTCAGGGCAGATAAAAGGTCCTCAGGAACAACAGGGTTGCACTAGCAGAGCATCTGTGTAAACAACTGGAGGACTAGGCCACCTTCTTGGTGTGTCCCACACTTTTGACCTTAGCAGAGTCTTCATCTTTTATAAGATTGCTCTTAAAAGTAGTTTCAGAGGGATATATAATGCCTTCCTTCAACAAAGAAACTTGAGTAAAGCAACACATGAAAAAGATGTGATAAAATTCCACTGGCCATTTGATTAACTCTAAGAAACAGAACTCGCTAACATAATGAAGCATGACACATTATCAGGAGGCTGCATCTATCCCGAGCAGTGTCAAATAGTACAGTTTTATGAAGCATGAATAGTGTGCATTATGGAAAGAGAAAAAGATTTTAATTTTGTTTCAACCTCAGCTACCAGACCACCACCCCCAGGGTAGAGATGTTTCCACATGCAAGATTGCATAGTTTAGAAAGTCACATAAATTTTTATGGCATGAATAACAGTAAAAGCATCAAATCCAGTCTTTTCTTTTTGAAATGGTAGGTAAAATCCATCTTTTCTGTGTTTTGGTTTTTTGTTTGTTTCTGGGTTTTTTGCTTGTTTGTTTGGGTTTTTTGTTGTTTGTTGGTTGGTATTTTTTTGTTTGGTTGTTTTTTTGTTTGTTTGTTTTTCCTGATTTTTTTTTATGGATATCCTAAGAAAAAGCAATTCTTGTTTTAAAATAAAATGGAAAGGAAGAACATAAAAATGAAACTACATAAATTATTTGATTCAATTTTATAAGAGAATCAGGGAACTTCTTCCTTATGATTCACTGAAAGCTGTATTTTTAATGGGATCTATATGCTTAAATTTTCTGGTTAGCTCAGAGTGATAATATACATCTGCTTACTATTTCCCTCTATGAAAATTACAAGATGTATGAATTATGATTTCAACATCCCAAAATGGGATAGAGATCTGGCAGCATTAGGGTCCAATTTTAGAATGCACCCAGCTGCCTGACAAGCACTTACACCAGAGACACTACTATGCTTTCTTATTAACTGGAGCTTATTATTGGTAATATATTACAGAAAATAAAACAAAACCTCCCTTATTTTTGCAGTGATTTCTGTATGACTAGAGTCAGTAGAAAGGAGTCTCAGCTTCTAGAGAAACAGCTTGAATTCCCAGACTAAGATTCAGCTCAGTTCCTACCCCGTGTAATGGAGGTTACCTCACAGGGTTTGGGCTGGCTGTGGATCCGCTCTCTACAAGAAAACATACATGACAGCAGCTGCAATCTTCATGAGCAGTTCTGGGCCATCCTCCCTTTCCTTCAGTTGTACTTTCACTGTAGTTTGAAACCCTTCTCAAGACTTTTGCTTGCTTCTGTGCAATGTCATATATAAAAATGACCCAGTTACACATTTGATTTTCTTTCTAGTCTCTTTTAACGTATCAGAAATCATTATTTCTGCTGAAAATGTACATTGGTGTCTTGAAGACTCTATATTTGGCCTTAAAACCACCACCAAATGATGTAATGAACTATTTTAATGAGAGGAGTCTTAACCAAACAAGCAACTGAGCTACTAATATCTCATTAACACTGTTACAATATTCATCAGGGCTATTTAAAGATTGAAAATTAATTATTTCAGAAAGGTGTCTTTTCTGAAATTTGCAAGTGTCCTCATAAAGATTTGAGTAAAATATTATCAGATCATTACCTAAATTTCATCTTTCTAGAAACAAAAGTAATCATAATAATAATAAGCAAAGTTAAAAAGAAAAAGACAAAACCAAAACACAACCACCTATGAAGCAGGCATCAAGATTCATTTTCAACTGAAATAATCAGACCAATTTCTTTCCTTTTGTACCTAATTTACAATAAGTAGAAATAAAATGTAAATGCTTTCCCAAAGTACTGCAGAAGAATTATGAAGCTTGTGATACCTGATCGCTATGTCCAGTTATTTTCTACGTACTAATTCCTGCACAGCATGGTCTGCTTGAGAGGTGTGAAAGATCAACAGCTGTAAAAACAGACCAATAGCTCCACTGAAGTTTCACACCTGCATGCAGAGACTCCTTCATCAACTCTATGAACTTTGTCCTTTAATATAAGGCAAAGGGGTTCTTTAAGTGTCATGCTGCTGTTTCCTCAGTAAACAATGGGCATAATTAAAGCTATTATGTATCCTCCGGACAAAAGGATACCAGTATTAAGTTGGAAAAAATATAGTTTATCATCTAGCTGGCTAGATTTGTAATTCTACTGTAGAAAATAAAATGTTACCAAAAGAAAATAGCAGTAGTAAATTTTTGTTATTGCATAGGAAATGGCTGCAACACTTGGCAGTAAATGCAGTTCATAGTGAAATGTTATTAATAAATACTCTTCTGACAAGAAAAGTTTATTTTAGTATAGCACAATGTAAGTTGCACTGGATTGCATTGCATTTAGTTAACAGAGCTACCTACAGGTCTGGAAATAACAATAGCTGTAAAAAAACAATGAGAGTTAGCAGAATCATTTTGAAACTGAATTTAAAACCAGAAGTCAGTGATATAGTAATCATTTGCTGTTCTCAAGGAGACTAAGAAATTATCAGAGACATAGGGTAGAACAAAGGAGGTGTAATTCATCATTCTCAGATTTTTTTTTTATTTTTTTTTTTTTAGTACAAAAATGGTACTAAAATGACTGGAAGAATTTAGTTTCCTTTTTCCAAACCATCAACTATATCAATATGGTCTGTATCATTTACAAATTGTTAAAATGGAATAACCCCCCAAAATAGGAATCCATTGGAACAGCTGTCCAAAACAGATTATCTCATTTAGATACTTCCAGCAGGTTCAGTGAGTTATTCCCTGCTGCAGTAATGCCTTTGGGATGTGCTCCTACTGGCATTCTTGTACCACCTGCTTTGGAAGTGTTGTACTATGGGCCTTAGTATTCGAACAGACTTCTGTAAAAGGAAAATGTCAGCTTCCAACTGATGTTTCAGTTTTGTAGTTATGAAGGAAGTACACGTATAAGTGGTGGCTAGGCTTATGGAAGCCAGATGTACAGAGAGAGAGAGAGCTCTATGATGCTTATTTCAGTGAGGCTGGAATCTGCCTCTTGAGTTTTCCATCTAAGTAAAGTGATTGTATGGTGAATGAACAGCGGATTTCATGCATGTGAAATAAGATCTACTCTCTGCTATCAGGTAAATGGGAACATTGCTCCTCAACTTCAGCCTTAAGTCTTTAAAAGCTTCTTATAAGAAACATTTTTTCAAAATATATTCAGCTATTGATACATCTTCCTTTAGAAAACATTTCCCATGTTATGGTTGAAGTGATTTATACAATGATAGACCTTATGGTCTCCCCTTGCTGTTATTGTAAACAATATTTTTACATCTCATGGGAGGTGGTCTGAAAAAAGGTTTATGTAGAGTGGTTAGCCTGGGAAACGACGAGAGATAAAGTACCTGGGGAATAAAACTAATTGCACCCTACAGGTTATAGAATAACAATAATATGAAAAATAAGCATTGAGAATTGGAGAGGCTGACATAACTGAAACTGGAAATTAACACTGTAGGTAGAAAAAACATGTACAATAATATGGTATTGTGAGGGAACTATACTAAACAGCTACACTGAATACGTTTCTTGGAAGCAGGCAACCAGTGAAGTAGACACCTTTCCATTTTGGTTTGCAGATTATCTTGGAACATGCTTGATGAAAAAACACTCATTTACCACAGAAAGTCTTTCAATGAAGGCAACCAAAACCTATATATATACACCAATTTTTTATTGACATGGGACTAATTCTTTCACCATGGGACATGTTTTACCTATTTAACAGTAAAATTTGGTCTGCTTACTCTTTCATGCCATGGTATCACATCTTATTCAGGACAGCTACTAGTGTACACCCTATGCTACTGAGTGCTGTAGCCAGTTGGATTGCTATCAATAAAGAAAAGCTGCTTCCTTCTCAGAGCAGTAGGCAACAACAACTTATAGTTTAAAAATCACTATTTAAACTGAATCAGTATTTCAAAAATCTTAAGATTTCCTGGGTGACATCTCCCTTTTTCAAGCTGTACTTCTGCAGAGATACCAAGTTCCACATTTAGAGATGTAAGCATGCAATCCTGTGGAAAATCAATGTTTGTTAAGTATAAGCAAATAAAAAAGGAAATAACAAAAAGGCAGGCCTCTGAATACCTCTAAGACATTCAAAAAACACCACTTTAATTCCTCCCAAGGAGAGAGAAGCTGCCACCCTAAAAGATGGCTTCTCAGCTTGATACTTTAGTGCAGAGAGAGCATGGGAGCAGATCCATCCCAGTAACTAGTTACTTAATTTTTATGTTTTCTTGCTCTTGATTACAATGCATTTACAACAAGTCATTTAAACTATATTCACTCTGAAAAATTAAGCGCTAGTACTGCATTTCAATCTTAAGAATTAATTTTGTTGCCAGATGTTAGAAGGGCACAGGAAATAAACACTTTAAAGTAGATAGAAGCTGTGCGTGCCTGGTTTACTTTAGAGCTCCAAGATTTTCTTTTTGTGCATACCATAAGCCTGTAAGACCAAGATTCACAGAAAGAATTTCCCAGTACCTGAGTATTTTTCTAAGATTCTGGTTACTTCTTTGAAGCTGGCAGCTCCTGTTTATTGCATTTAAGAAACAAACAAAGCAGTTTTAAACAACATCACTTTTAAAGACAAATTACCTTTCTGAAACTCCAGAGAAGTAATCTCACTCAGACATGGGAAGATCTATTGTCCTCTCATCCCTAGGCACAACATACATTAAAGCAGATCAAGGACAGAATATACTTTCTAGTATTTAGATATTTACAACTATCTCAAATCAGGCGTGTGAAGAATATTAAGGCCCTCTTAATGGACAAGCCATTACAAAAAGAGAGTAAAACACACATATTTTAATGAGCAAAAGAGTAATGTATTACATACATGTTGCAGCACAACTCCATTTTACTGACTGCATTATATTATGCCTTGCCTGGCAATACCAAGGTAAATGACCAAAAAAAGGAAATAAATTAGAATCAGGGTGTAAGATGAGAGGCCACTTGAGAAGAACAGCAGTGAGTCCCATCATGAAATCTCTGCAGTTAACTAGAGAAACCATGGAAAGCGTGAGAGGAATAAAGTTGTCATGAACAATACCCCATTCTCCTGTTAGATAACCTTCATTTAAATCCCAGTAACCTGTTTCTGCCTCAGAATTTTTAACAATGTTAACAGAGAAATTTTAACTTCAGTGTTACAGTAAACATGAGTATTGTGATAAGATAGACATTCTACTCCTTCCATCACAGAAATCACAGATGTTACTTGGTGTTTCTGTTTGCAACAGCTTGACAATCAACACTGTACAGAAATAATCAGAACAGGTGGGGACTTCAACAACATATGAACATCAGTTTGTATCACAGAATCTCAAAATAAGATACTGACTAAACTTAGAAAGTGTTCATTGGAAAATAAGATAATACCATCTTCTGCTTTTCTCTCATTTTAATGTCCTCCTGAAACAACCAACAATATATATGTAACATATAAATATATTCTATATACCCTATATAATCTCTATCCACTATTTCTTTTAAGAGGTGAAGAAAGACTGTTCAGTACTGTGACAGTTATTCTTAGCACCCTTGAGTAACTGCCCTCCCTACACTCTGTTTGTTTTGGAGCAGAGCCAGATAAAACTCTCAAATCTTAAGGGTTTGGGTTTTTTGCTGCTTTGGTTTGGTTTGGGTTTTTTTTAACTGTTTTGTATTCTTTTCCAGTGTTATAAAGAAAAAGACACATTGAGTAGTGTCATATTAATACTATGGGTTCATTGTTCACAGAGGGACTGGAAAGTGTCTGGAAATAAATCAAAATAAAGATTTTTTTTTTTTTTTTTTCACCAAGTCACATAAACCTAAACATTTTTTGTTACAACTTTATACTTGACATATAGAGCATTTATTGTATATAATATCAGTGTTTAAACTCCTTTATCCCTTCCTTCTGCTACAGTGTTTGAGAAGGGGTAACAAAGTCCAGTGTGTTCTAACTTTCAACCAGCTTCCTTTGTGTTTATAACTATTTCATGTTGTACCTTTCGGATCTGAATAGAGTACCCAGAATTAAAATGATGTCCCATCCTATTGATACTTCTGTCCTATGGCTCAACCCATTAAAATATAAACTGTGAAGGACACACTTGACTTTTTAACCAAGCAAGCAGGAGTTTGGCACAAGCTCCAAAGGAGGTAAAGGCCTAAGCCATACCTGGGCCAAGAACTTCTCTAGTTCCAATCTGTTCTATGAAAACCTACAAAGCAGCAGAGTGGCAGTGTAAGCATTGATGCATATGAGCTTGGAAAACCAATCAAGCGATTAACACATAAATAGCAGGTAGCTCTTCCATGACTCAATTTATCAAGGATCAAGAAATTTGTGGGTATAAGGAGTCTCATGCATACCTTTTCCATCCCATGTAATTTGACTAAAAGCCAACCATTTTATTCTATAAATCATAGAATGGTTTGGGTTGGAAGGGACCTTAAAGATCATCGTTTCATCTCCCCTGCCATGGGCAGGGACACCTTGCACTAGACCAGGTTATGCAAACCCCATCTAACCTGACTCTGAACACATCCAGTAATGGAACATCCACAGCTTTCTTAGGCAGCCTGCTCCTGTGTCTCACCACCCTCACAGTAAGAGCTTCGTCCTAATTTCTAATCTAAATCTACCCTTTTCCAGTTTGAAACCATTACCCCTTGTCCTAGCACTACAAACTCTTGTATAAAAATTAAAAAAAAAAAAAAAAAAAAATCACTCCCCAGCTTTTTTGCAGGCATCCTTCCGATGATGGAAGTTTGGAATAAGCTGT